>PVIU01017965.1:0-40331 GCA_004026605.1 Ondatra zibethicus
ATTCAGTCCCAGTCCAGGTGGATTGGTGCGCTCCCATTAGTTCAGGCACACTGTCTCAGTAGGTGGACCAGCCCCTCACGGTCCTAACTTCCTAACTCATCTTCTCCCACCTTCTGCTCTTCACCTGCACCTTGGGGGCTCAATCCATTGCTCTGATGTGATTGTGGGTCTCTGTCTCTATCTCCATCCATCGGATGAACATTCTTTAAAGGACTGAAGACTAACAGGATACATAGCTAGCATTATCGTGGAGTCTAAAGGAAGTGTTATCTGACAGGAGTTTGTATATTCTGATTTGTGTTTGAGGATACCCTTCTCTACGGCCTTCCTAGATTACAAAAGTTAAGTGTCTTAGTTTGGTTTCTATTGTTGTGATGAACACCATGAGCAAAAGCAACTTGGGGAAGAAAGCACACTGTTCCATTTACATAGTCTAGGACATACTCCATCCCTGGGTGAAGTCAGGGAAGGAACTCAAAGCAGGAACCTGGAGACCCAACCTGCAGCAGAGATGGAGAAGTACTGTTTCCAGGTTTGCTTTCCACGTCTTGTCCAGCCTGGTTTCTAATATAGCCTGTGGGGATTTGAATGAGGATGGCCCCCATAGGCTCGTAGATTTGAATATTTGGTCACCAGGGAGTAGCACTATTTGAAAGGAGTAAGACATGTGGGGGGAAGTGTACCACTGTGGGAAGGCTTTGAGGTTTCAAAAGCCCATTCTCTCTTCTTACTGTGAAAGGATCTGATGTAGAACTCTCATTCTCTTCCTCCAAGAGGAAGGACACTGAAAACAGTGTGCCTCATTTTCCCAGTTTGTTCAAACCTGGCAGTAGAAAAACTCCTTCCTGGTCAAGTGCAATGAGAGCAGCCATTTCTGTAGTACAACTGCATTAGTAGAGTAGAGACAAAGAGCATGGGATGAAAGAAAAGAAGAATATTTCTTTAGTCACACCAGAACCACGGAACCAGTGACACGTGAAACAAGCTCCCATGTGACTCACAGAAAGAGGAATTCAAAGTCTAGAGGGAAAATCAGAGCCAAGGGTGTTGGTATTTTTTTTCTTTTTCAAAGAAATGATAATTTTAAACTACCTTGAAACATAAGGAAAGTCAGAAAGATTTGGGGAAAGAGATTTAGAAAGGAATATAAATTATGACCTTTAAAGAAAATAGCAGCTTTGGGAAAAATCACAAGTAATGAGGAAGGGAATAACAGGAGTCCCTGTCGGAACAGGAAACTGCTGATGCCTAAACTTGGCTTCAGAAATGAGACCCATGTGTACAGGCAGCAGACAGAGCCCTACCAAACAGCAAGATCTGGGAGGCGAGGCTACTGAGGTCAAATCCACTTAGGAACTACATATCTTTCATAACAGCTATTGTTATGAACAGAACCTCTTCGTGTTGTAAGGAACTTCCTCATGTGAACAGGGGTGAATAACGAAACTGTGCTACTGGGGCTTGGGGTAGGGAGTCTTTACTTTATACCCATTCCCCAGAAGCAGCAAGGGAGGAAGATGAAGAACAAGTCTCAGGCTAATATCAGTGGATAAAGAAGCAGCCATGCAAGTCGAACAGCCTGAGTTCAGAAGCTACATAAAAACCAAATGAAGCGCATGAATGTAATCCTTGCCTTCCTGTGGTGATGTGGGTTGGGGAGATTGGTGAGTCCCTGAAAGATTACAGGCCTGCCAGGCTAGCATGGGCTGTGGTATGCAACTAAGAGACTGTCTCAAACAAGGTGGAAGGTGAAGACTGACACCCAAGGTCGTTCTCTGACCTCCACATGAGCATTTTCTCTCTCTCTCTCTCTCTCTCTCTCTCTCTCTCCCTCTCTCTCTTCCCCTGGGAAGAATGGTATCTCTAGAAATGCCAGGAAAATCAGTTAAAAGGGAAATGAATCTTCTCCACTGTGTTTTCCTTGGTCTAGATAAGTCCACGCACCTTTCCATTTGCATGGGGGCTCTGGCCATGTAGTAAAAAATCTCTTTGTGCTCTCTTTGCCTTCATGATCACTCAGTGTCATTTCTGAGAGATCTAAGGACAGCTGTCATTGTTTCAATACTGTTCTCAAACTTGAATAGGAGCTGCTTGAGCCAGAGCAACCTTTAATTGGTGCCATGTGCCAGAGAATGTCCTGATGCATTAAGCGATGTGATGCTCAGAACATCTGAGATGGTAAGAAAATTCATCTTCTCTATCAGCTTCGTTGCCTATAATAGTAAGCTCACATATTACTCTGGTTTCTTCTGTGAAGGTATTTTGGCTGAGATTTATATTTATATTTAAATAAATAGACCATGAGATCCAAAATAAAGTAAAACTGGCCTCATCTAAACAAGGAAGAATTCTAGCAACAGACTGCCTGTGAATTCAAACTTTTTCTTGAGTCAGCCTACCTCATCAGTTTAACCAAACCTCCAAACTTGCATAAGCCAAACTCTTAAAATAATTACTTCCTCTTTATGTCTCTCCATTTCTGATTCTGTCTCTTTCTATATAGATATCCTCTACATAAATGTGCATGCATGCATATGTGTACACAAACACACCAGGAAAAATATACAGCATCTCTTCCTGTGAGAACCTTAGTATAATACTTGCTTTAATTTGTCTTGAATCAATTTGCAACTTTCAGTTCAGTTTTGGAATATCTAAACCTCCTTTACAAGGGGACACCAATAATCTGAGGTGTTCTATAAAGTTGACGGCACCCATGTAAGCATTCTTCTTTAGTCCCATGAACAAAAAAATTTCAGGAGGTTACTTTGTTGGAACAGAACTGGAAAAAAATGGCAATTGTCCTCAACTTGTATAAGAAATGATAGGAGACACTGAGAGTCATGGAAGTAGAGAGAGCATGGATAGGTCCATACATTGAAATGGAGTGATGTGTCAGGACAAAGACACAGACCCAGGTAAACAGATATGGGCCTTGTGCGAGGTTTTTAATATCCCCAAACACTTTTATTACAATTCAAATTAGTATTTTCTACCTGGATAATGTTTACTTGATTGCTTAGGAGTGCTGCTCCTGGCTTATTTATCATTAAGTGCCCAGAGTAATAATTAGCTGCTATTAGGAAGCTCCTCTATAAAATATTGTCACCAACCCAATAGCATTGGCTTTTGTTCCTTTCTATGAAAAAGAAGCAGTATGGAATCATGAAGGTTTAGCACTAGGAACTACCCATAACAGCTGAACCCCAACCCTGATCTTGGCTGATTTATTGATGTATCTCCAACCTCCCTTCACTTACCTCTGCCTTTGTTTCTTTTGTAATCGGAGACTGTACTTTTGTTTCCCAACCACCAAGACATGAATAACCACACAAAACTATATTAATTACAGCACTGTTTGGCTGATGTCTCAAGCGTATTCCTACCTAGTCTTATGTCTTAAATTAAGCCATTTCTCTTAATCTGTGTATCACCATGAGACTGTGGCTTGCTGGTAAGGTTCTGGTGTCTTTCTCCTTCGGCAGCTTCACCTCTAACTCTACCCTCTATCTCCCTGCATTATGTTTGGTTTTCCTGGCTACGTATATTCTTCCCTGCCATAGGCCAAATCAACTTCTTAGTTAATCAATGGTATAAAACATGGCATGCAGAGAGGAATCCCACATCAGTTTCTTTAGCTACAATACAAGGAGAATAGGTGAGAGTTTTATGGTTCTGTACTTGAATGTGTAATAAGATACATGATTGTTTTGTGACTATTTGAATATTTCTCATCATATCGGACATATGAATGAAAATTTAAATCTTCAATTGCCAGTACACAATAACACACAATGTGAAGGAATTCACAAAGGGAAATGATAAGATGCAGACTGCATATCCAGCATACATTATTTTACTCCATTCATAAAATGTAAACTTTCACACACTGTGGGGTGTGTCTATCATGAAACTGTTAAGTGACTGATTTTGTCTAGAAATGATCTACCAGAAGTTTAAAGATGCTAAGCAGCTATCTTAAGATTACATATTGATAAAAAACAACTAAAACAGAAATTCCAGTTTTCTAAAAAGATGATTTTTTTTCTCACGATGTCAACCGTAATCAATAGATTCAGAATCAAGTTGTTCACATTTTAGGAATAACAGAACCAAAATAGAATTGTGATCTTTCATTAGCCTCATAACAAGGTGAGAGGAAGACAGACAGACAGACAGACAGACAGACAGACAAAGAGAAATATTGTAAGACACAGTTGACTACATGTTTCATTAGAATATTATCTTTTGGGAAATTAAAACTGTTATTTTTTCCAAAATCCACTCCTAGGCAGCCTGTTCTAAACTTAAATGTCAAAATTTGTATTTCTTATTCATACATACATTATTTTGCGTGCCAACTCTCCCACATTATTGTTTGGTCCATTGGCAGTTGCTCCTCTTCCAGGTTGTCAAGTTCATGTATTTTTGGTTATCACAATCTGTTCCTATTTTTCCAATTCATCCTTTGATCAAACAAGAAAAGCTATCAACTCAATCTATTTAGGAAATGAGCAGCAATTCCCCAAAAGCTTCTACAATGCCCAGGAGAGGGTCAGAAGTATCCCGTATCCTGCCTTTCATTCAGAGGACAGCATCAGGTTACTGACTCAGGAATAAGATAATACATCATTTATCAGTTTTAAAACATGTATTTTCATAACTCAAATATTCCTCTGATCAGTTCTGGAGAAGAAAATGTCACCTTATGGTTTAACACAGAGTGAGGAGCATGCAAGAGGGCTGGTGATGAAAGTTCTCTCTGAACTTTGAAATGTCCCCAGTGTCCTCTTTGTGCTTAGCACACACTTCCCTTTACCTCCCTGATTTCACTTGGTTCCACTTTCACGTGTTTTTGTCTTGTTTCGTTTTGTTGTTGCTGAAAATGTTTTAGAAATCGATGTTATATAGCTCTTGCTCTTGTAAGGAAAGAAAGATTCTTACAAACTTTAAAACCCAAATTAAAAATCATGATTCCATAAAGATATGTGGGTCTTTTTTAGTAAAAACTGATGTTTATTTAGTCTCCTGTTTATCTCATTTTGATATAACATTGATATATACTTAATAGTTGGTATCTATTGACTCCAAGTTAGCATATGAGAAAACAAACTCAAAATTGTAGGTCAGAGAGAGGAGAATAAGAATCTAGTCGGGGAAAGAGGCAACGGTTGCCACACAGGTGCTTAGGAGCACATTACACATTCTCCAGAAGAGGACCATCTTCCTCTAGACCCGAGGGAAAAGAAGCGATGGGAACAGCACCGAATTATAGAAACGTACAGAGTAGTTTTACTACCTTAATATTAAATTTAAAAAGTTTTAATAACTTCCCCAACCTTATGTTCATTATAGATTTAATTTTTAATTTGGTATTATTATGTGTTATTATACATGAAACGTCCATAGATGCTTGTGTGAAGGTCAAAGAACAACTTCATGTGGACTTAATGTTCTCCTTCCACAACCACATGGATTCAAGCGATGAAGCCCTGGTGTCCAGGCTTGCATTGCTGAGCACCTATACCCACTGAGGCATTTCACGAGTCCATTAGGAAAATGTTTAGAAAGCACAGCAAGTAGTAGAATCAAGGCTAGTGTCCAGGTAAGTCCTCTGCAGAGCCTGCCCTCTGATTACCACAAACAAACAAATAGAAACAAACAAATAAATAAAACCTCTGTTACAACTTCACCCAACTCAGGTTGTATAGAATTTAATTAATTACCTGATGTTGCCAGATCTACACCCTTTTACAACTTATTCTTTAGGTTGGCATTCAAAGTAATGGATTTATCATGTGATCTTTATACCTATGTGGCCCTTTCAGGTTTTAATTGGTACTTTCCCACAAAGTTTAGCTTCAATTTTTGGTGACAAGTTGGGTGTATATACCTTTCCCTGCTTTTCTACTGGTTTGACGTCTTTTCTTATTCCTTACATATTCTAGATGGTAACCATTTTTTTTATTTTTTCTCAGAATATAACTTTATTTTACCTTAGTTACTTGTGAAATTCAGAAAATTGTAATATCATTGTAAGCAAAGCAATCAATGCATTTTGCTTTTTGGCTTGTACATTGAAGCATTGTCTCCTTTAAAACAAATGCCTTCCCACTGAAATCACAATTTTTTTGCTCCAGTATTTTGCCAAGTGTTTTAAAGTTTGGCCTTTTTACATTTAAGCTATTGATCTGCCTGGAATGAGTCCATGCAAACTGTGAGGCAGGAATTTCCTGGCAGTGTCCCAAGTGTTCCAGCACCACTGTTGAACAGACCATCTGTCCTCCGCAAATCTCTACAAATACCTTTATATTTCATCAAATATCTCCAGGTAAGTGAGTCTCATTCTTAGCCACCAGTTGCACTACTTTAGCGTGTTTTTCAAACTACTGTCATTTGTCACTCTTTACGTGCTTCTCATAATTTTTTCTACATACATTCTTCATACATGAGCACTGCATCTGTATCATTCCCACCCTCCCTCCCTGTCCACTTCCTCCTATGTCCCTCCTCCCTCCCAAATTCATGGTCTCTTCTTCAATTATTATTGTTACATGCACATGTGTATATATATATGCACACATGTCTATACACCCTACTGAGCACATTTAGTTTTGGTTGTGTATACATGTGTCCAGGGCTAACCACCTGGGATTAGACAGCCTTTATGCGAGCTTGTCTATGGAAGGACTGAGCCTCTCTCAGAAGCCACTGACCACGTGTAAGTCTTCATCTAGAGAAGGAACTATGAAAAATTTCACTTGTCCTTGTTGGCATGTCAACCGATATTGTCATTATGTTGGTCTCCAAGCAACCATGTTGCTCAAATTCTGAGGTCTATTTTTCCTGTCATTTCTAGGGGACACTACCAAGCAACTTACATACTGGGCTTCTGTCTCTTACAATCTTTCCACCCCCTCTTCCACATTTTTTCCTGAGCATTAGCTGAAGATGTTGAGTTGAATAAATATTAGATAGACCAAAGAGGATAACCTACTATTGATGTTTTCTCAAACCAATATAATTACTGTATCCTTATCCCCACAGGTATAAGTGTGGCCATCGCCCCTTATCATAGCCAGGGTTACTATTACTATGATAAGACACAATGACCAGAAGCAACTTAAGGAGAAAATGGTTTATTTCATCTCTTACAACTCTGAGGTCATCCACCATTACTGACGAAAGTCAGGGCAGGACCCTGAGAGGCATGAGGTGATTCAAAGGCCACAGAAGAGTGTTGTTTCCTGCCTTTCTCTATACAGATTTCTTATCTGCTCTTTTCTATATTATGGGTCCACCTGCCCAGGGGTGGCACCACTCACAATGGACTTGGCCCTCCCACATCTATTACTAACTAAGAAAAAGCACTAAAGACTTGCCTACAGGAAAATTTTTATATATTTTTCTTTTTATATTTTTATTATTTAAAACAATTTTTAATTTTAAATATATTTTGATCATATTCTTTCGCTCCTCAGCATCCTTACAAATCTTCTCCCCCTTTGTCCCCCAATTTTTAAGTTCTTTCTCAAAAAACAAAAGCCCAATACAACAGAACACCCAAAAACCAATAAAGCAAAATAAAAAACACCCAAAAAGAAAAACAAACAAACAACTACAAAAGATAAAAAACCAAATTATAACCAAATAAAAACACATGCACAAAAACTGCGTAGTTCATTATATATTGGTCAGTTACTCCTGAACATGAGGCCTGCCCTGGAGTGGTTGATATACCCAGTGGTGGATATACCCAATGTCATCTATTGGAGAAAACTGATTTCCCGCTCCCTTCAGGTATAAATGACAATAATTCAATTGTTAACTTTCACCCTAGTGGCTAGGTTTTCATTCATTTATTTTTAATATAACAGAATAAAATGTAATAAGATAAAACAAAAACTATCACATCAAAGTCGGAAAGGATAAACCAACAGAAGGAAGGAAAAGAGTCCAAAAGAAGGTATAAAAACGAAATACCCACTCCCATCTCACACTTAGGAATCCCATGAAAACAGTAATTTGGATGTCATAAAATACACATAGAGTACCTGGGGCAGACCTGTGCAGGCCTGGACATGCCGCTTCAAACTCTGTGAGTTCAAATGAGCTTTGCTCACATTGATTCAGAGGTTCTTTTTCTTCTGGTGTCCTCCATCCCTTCTGCTCTTGGATTCTTCCTATCTCCTCTTCCCCAAGGTTCCCTAAACCTTCAGGGGGAGGATTTGATGAAGACACCCCAATTAGAGCTGTGTGTTCCAAGGTCTCTAGTGCTCTGTGTCATGTCTGGCTGTGGGTCTCTGTATTCGGTCCCTTATGGTGTAGGAGGAAGCTTCTCTCATCTACAGACAAATGTTATGGAGACATTTTCTCAGACTAGCACCTCTCTTCCGGAATGACCCTAACTGTATCGAGCTGACATGAAACTGTCCAGCTAACCCCGCCTCAAAGCAGCTTCTCTTTGCAAGAGTTGGGGACTGTCCCAGAGATCCATGACAGGTCAATAAGGGGCTTGTCACATTTGTTCAGCAGCCTCACAAACCTTCACATTGGATTTGGGGATCTGCTTTTTAGTTTCATAGAAAATCAACCAACCTCTTCAGAGGTTTAAGTGAGATTGGATCAGAACTAAAGATCAATTAGGAGCCATAGGATGCATGTCTCCTAGAATTTCTCACTCCATGTTGTACATTTCCCTTCATATCTTTAATATATCTTTCAGCAGAGTTTTATAATTACCCAAAGCTAAAACCTCACTTGTCTGATTCTACCAAGTATATCTATTTTATATATTCCAAAAATGACACTTCCAACTTTTTTCTTTTTCTGGCTTATAGATCTACAATTAACTTTTGTGTTTTTCTTCTGCAACCCAGAGCTGCACAGAATTCTCTCAAAGACCTTTTGACCCTCCCCTATAGATTTTATATGCAAACTACCTTTAATCTGTAACTCATAAGGCTGCATTTGCTGGCTTTTTAATTCTTGCATCATTTGTTCCTCATCATTACTCACTGAGCTGGCTGAAAATTCCAGTAATGTGTGATTCGCTAGGAGGGTTGGAAGACACCTTTCCCAGCTGTTAACTCTAGATGGGCATCCCATGACAGATGTGAAACTTCCTCTCGATATTTATAAACAAGTGACTTTTAGGTTTGATATTTGATAAGAATATCATCTTGCTTTTTCATTTTTCTTTTCTGTACATTTTTATTTGAATAGATTTAGAAAATTTTACCACATGCCTGTTGTATTTCACTATGAAGTATTTTCCTTTTAATTATATTAACAGATAACTTAATGTTATGAAAATTTTTACAACCTGCTATAAATCCAAGATGTTCGAGGTGTTGATTTTTAAAGTATTTTAATATAAATACTCAAGCAAAATAAATCATTTGGTTTTGTTTCCTAATATTTTTAAGAAAATGGAATATATTTTCTCATCAATATTTTCCTTGTACTCTTTGAGTTTTGTATGGAAATGGTGTTCTCTCATATCTCAGAACAGTTTACTTAAGATTGAGATTAATTTTCCCTTCATTGTCACCTACTAAAACACCTATACTCTTAGTGGAGGAAAATAGATGAAGAATCTGTAGTTACCTCTCTTCTTTCCCTGAGAGGAAAAGGGTAGAAAGCTGAGGAACAGATGGACAAATGATAACTGGAGTGGAATAACTGAGCAACTTGAAGCCTAAACAGACTGAAAAAGTAAAACACTAAGAAAAACAATTATCCCAGATGGCAGAACACTCGAGAAGTGGCAGCAACCAGTACATCTGGAATCTGGGGTAGGACAGAGAGCTGAGGACAAGAAAACAGACAAAAATAGATCGGAAAATCTAAAGCTGTTTGAGAAAGGGCAGCTTGTTCTCCGAGCCAGAAACTGAAATTTATAATTTAACAAAACAAAATAGAAAGTAAAGACCTACACGAAGACCTGAGGTACTCAGCTGAGAGCTCGCATAAGGACATAGTAGCCAGATCCTTCTGCATGAGTAGCTCCAAAAATTGTGGCTGCCAAGTTCCTGCTCTTGGCAGAAGATTAATAAGAGGCTGGTTTGTAGCACTGCCAAATCAAACATGAATTTCAGATAAATTTTCAACCTTGTGATAATTGAGCCATAGTTATAGCTTTTAAATTTATCTTTTCTTATTTGTAATTAGGTTTAAATTTGACAAATAGCACATGTTTTCCTTTGTTCAACCTGGCAATTCCACTTGTTTTAAGAACAAGATCCATCAGAAAAACAAAAGGAAATACAACACCAGAAGATACTTGAAGTAAGGGTTGGAGGTAGGTAGCTCAGTGTGAGAGAACTCATCTCGTATATATGAGCCCCTGGGTTCAATGTTTAATACTTCAAAGCGGAAGAAGGAAAGTGTGGAAACCAAGAGGGCGGCTGTGCGGGTAAGAGCACTTCTTACGAAGCACAAAGACTGATGAATCCTGGGAGCTCACTGGCCAGCCAGTGTAGCCATCATGGTAAACATGTGGTTCACCTAGAGACCCTGTCTCAAGGCAGGAGAGCCAAGAGCAATGGAGGAAAACTCCTGACTCCCTCCTTTGGTCTCTGCATGTTTACCAATGGACATGAATACCTACACACTCACATACATACATCATACACATATACATCTCCATGTGTTTGTGCGTGTGTATGCACACACACACATATGTACTGACAGTGTCCCCTTGATAGTAAATTTTTTGAAAGTCTACCATGTGCTCAGAGATTTCCATCAGCTTCGTACTGTCCTGTTGTTTTCAGAAGTCAGCAAATGGCTTTTTATTCACCAATAGATGCAGTTGTTACTTTGGCTGCTACATACAACCCAAGCTTTACCTACCCATAAGGACACACTTCAGAGAGAACATCTTCAAACATCAATGACCTTTTATCTCTTCTCCAGGGAAATTAACACTTTCTACCATAGAATGTTTTCTAAGAATCGAAGAAAAGAAGAGATGAATATGGGAGAATGTAGAGAACCACCACACTAGTCCTTTCTCTTTATCAATATTTTTCTCTTTGTGGATTATTGTTAGTTGCCTCTTATTTCTTTTTGAGGTGAAAATTATATAAGAGCAGTCTAAAGTGGTCAATTCAAGTGCATTTAATACTATCACACCATTGAACCATCACTTGTTTGTTCTGTTTCCTTTTAGCTTTGGGTTTAGGTCAATCCTGCAGGAATGACTGATTAGTTAAATGGATGGTTGAGTGAGTTACTGCGTGAGTCTGTTGCTCCAACTGCTCCAGCTTTGTCGATGTGGAACACTTTCTCCTGATTGACTTCTATGCCCTTTGACACACCTTTATCAATACGCTTTCCGAGTGAATCCACTTCTGATTGACATTTGAGTTGTTCTCCATTATTGTGAAGAGTGCTGAGGAACACAGCTTGTTTGAAATGTGGTACTAGATCATGAAAAGGAGATTTATTTACAGTGAGAGAATTGAGATTATGGCCCATCAACCTTAGCTGAGAACGCTCGTGCCATTAGACTTCAATGTCCTCCCACTCTGCACAAGTTGTAAGTGATCACAGAACAAACTGAATTTCTAAATAAGGAACAGATTGATGAAAATTGGCTGTATTTCATCAGCTTCTACTTCCCTTCATGCAATTATAAGATTAACCAAACTAGTGAGCTATTTACTTTCTTTGTATCCTTCGTATTTAGCAATTAGATACACATTTAATAGGTTGTTTATAACAATGTATTATATAAAGAAATAGCCAGGATGTAGAGATTGCTCTGTGGTTTAGATTACATGACATTTGGTTCCCAGCACCCACATTGTGACTCTCACAACCATCTGTGACTCCAGTTCCAGGGGATCTGATACCTTCTTCTGATATCCATAGGCAACAGGCACATATATAGTGTACATACATAGAGTCAGGCAAAATATTCGTATACATAAAGTAAAAATAAATAAGTCTTAAAATTAATAAAATACCTTAGTATAATTTCTTTAGAGGAGTTTAAGCATTATAGAAACTCTTAAATGAAGTATCAAATTGAATTATCACTTATTTACTTGTTTACTTACAAACAAATTTATTTCATTTTCTAGCTTCATTTTCAAATTAAACTTATTGGAGGTTTTTGCAACTTAAAATAGATCATTATACATGAGGAAGATATTAATAATCTAACAAAATGCTAAGCAGATGAAATATTGAACAATGCATTTACAAAAGGCATATTTAATAGTAAAAGTTTCAATTATAGTGCATAACTTAATGAAATATGCCTTTTAACTTTTCTTATTATAATCCATTTTTATTTTGATAGCATTTACATCTTTTCCCCCTTACTGTTATTCTCAACATTTGTTCCCAAATCTTAAACCTTTCACAACCATTTACAATGTTTGGTCTTACTGCTACTCTTAGAGCTCCTCTAACTTGAATCTTTAATTTTTACCTTGAACTCACTTAATCATAATAAATAAGAAATAACTACTATGAGCTAAAACATGGAGTAAAAGTCAAAGGTTGTATCTTTATATGTTTATCAAAGTTTTCCCAAAAAAGCTAGAAAATATATTTTCACACAAGAAAGCAATAGGAGATTAGATAGATAGGTAGGTAGGTAGGTAGGTAGATAGATAGATAGATAGATAGATAGATAGATAGATAGATAGATAGATAGATAGATAGATAGATACAGATAGATAGATACATAGATACATAGATAGATAGGTGACAGATATATACATATATAACTATGGACTCTTATGTGTGTGATATAGAAATATAGACACAGAAACAACAGCTGTTTAGTCTGAGAAGCTAACAATCTTATGACAAAAGACTCTAGGATACAACCCCAAAGTCCCTGAGAAGCTGCTACTGCAAATCTGCCTTTGAAGATTGAAGAACATGGAGCCTAATGTCTGTGAGCAACAGCAGCAAACACTGCATGCCCTCAAAAATGATGAGTTGTGCACATCAGAGCTTCTGTTTTTTTCTGTTTATCCAGGTATGTAATGTGTTTGGTGATGGCACCAAAATTCAAGCTGTCATCCTAATCCACATACCTATCTTCTCTGACAACACCCTCAGAAGCCCAAACAGAGATATGCCTTGTCCCAAATTCGTCACATGTTATATAGTAAGCCACTTACCTTACAAGAAGGATTAGCTTGTTCATATCTCTGCTTAGAATAAGTGAAAAGAAGTATTACATTCCAAGACATGGCGGTATTTGGCATCATAACTTCAAGTCTTGAATTAGTATCATTGCCCTCAGCAAATCTTCTCTAACAAAGCAGGAAACTCCAGGTATGGAAGTAGGCATATATTTTAATAGTCATAACTCCATAAAATTAGGGTAGAATGTGTAATATGTAAAAGTCTCATATGGGGGAGAGGTATGGAGAACTGGTTGATTAGCACTGTTTTGCTTGACAAACTTAGAAGTGGTTCAAATGGAAGAAATAAGCAATCATGGTAAGGATAGTGATTTAAATACACTGGACCTCTATTGAGTCAAACCACATACTTGAACTCGGAAAGGATCAGTCTGCCTTCTACGTCATTAATGCCCACTGTCTAGGTCAGGACTCCATTTTAAAGCAGTTACTTGAATGAAGCTCATACTTACATTCACTCTTTCCCACAGGGTGTTTCCAACCCAGTGAAGAGACTGTGCAAGAGCAAATGACTTAGTCAGAAAGAACAAGGTACATAATAAACGCCAATGGGAATAACTATCAACAGATACCAAGAGACAGCTATAGCTGCAACTCGGTGTTACAATACTGAGGTAGAAACAAGCGTGACTTGTCCATATGCTCAGCCATCTTTCTCTGAGTAACACTCATAATATCGTTCTGATGTTACAGCTTTTCCAAATCCTATTGCTCTGACTGCATGGCTTGATCAGTTCTTCAGTCCTGGTTTGCTTGTGTCTGTTCATTTAAATATTGTAATATTTTCTTACTTTGCTCTTTAGCTTATCTATGATCATCCTGGACACAGTAGCCTTGACAGAAGCAATAGAGTTTGGGTCAAGACAAAGACGGTATGGAAATCATAAAGGAAGGAGAATATTTGGCAATAAGAAAACAAATATTGTCGGTCTTAAAATTTTAAAGAAAACTGAACTTAAATAACTAATCAAAACAATTAGCATTTGCTGTTTTCAGGGAGGACTATACTGTGAAGATTGGCAGTCCCAAGACACACCCCTTATTAGAATATGCTCCAGAGTAAATGTTTTCTCTTCAGGCCAACCAGCATCAGACGCTGAATTAGCCATGACTCAGGTGGCCCAAGTATTACCAGCCTATGTTACAAAGCTACAGATAGCTTATTTTCTCTTAATGAGTTTACTTGTTGCAATCAAAAGCCAATTTAATTCATCCAGGAAAACTTTTAGCTCTTCCAAATCATCAGTAGTCAAAATATCCTTGTCATATTTGGTAATGGTGTATCTTACAGTCAAAAATACATGAACCATTTTCATCTGCCCCACACTGTTCGGTCCTTCGTACCAGGACAAAGAGTTACTCTCAAATCATATTTTCTGTCTTTTAAAGGCAAGTGGGATTTTCTCAGTATTGTTTATCTAAAAACTTTACCATCAACCATTTTCAGTCGAAAATGGATCTTTGCAGAAAGCAAATCAAAGTCTAAACCTTGGGTTCCCATGTCCATCATATTGATGCTTTGTGTGCTCATGAACCCTTGGGTTCATCTGCATCACTCTGATGCTCTGTGTGCTCATGATTCTTTCTGCCTGGCATTCCACTATGTTTCAGGCAGTAACCTTCTCACTTGAAGTGGGCAATAATAAAAGACACTTTCTCTCCACTTAACTGTGGTAAATGAAATTCAAAGCATAAAGCCAAAGACTTGTAATAAGAGTGCCCCCATACGTTTTATGAAATCTTTAAAATAATTACCAGATATTGGGACACTGTAATTTTTACTATTCTCTTTTCTGCCCATGTAATTGCTGGTTTCTCCACTTTCTGCCACCAAATCTATCTCCAGATCTGTACCAATATTGACTAATTATGCTAATACCCTAACTCAGACCCATGTGAGTGGTCTTGACTCTTTTCATCATGTGTAGCTTTTGAAATGCTAATAAAAATGCCTTGTGCCCTCCTACAATCGAAGAAATGTGTATGTGTAGTGTGTAATGATTTTGATCTGTAATGACAAAATTATAGAATAGAATTAAAATTTTGATGCTATATATATTATAACATATAATAAAATCAGTGATTGATACTGATGTTAACACAGTTAATGAGTTTATGCTTTATCACTCCCAATAATATCTAAGTTTCCTAATTCAGAGTGTGTGCCGGTGTTCACATGTGTGTTGGCTGCTCTGGACCTCCTTCCACCTTGGGAAATAATAGACACTATTTATCTCTGCTCATGTTTTCTTAGACACAATAATCAGCCTTGAGTTTGTGGCAACCACTTCACACGCTTGATAATACCATGGCTTATTCCCTCATTGCTCCAAGGCTTTGGCAATGATATAAATGGGAATCATCAGAGTTCCTCCTCCTAACAGATAGAAAGGCCCTTCTGTGCCTGGCAGAAAAGCCTCAGGAATGTGGGTGTGCCTGCTGCAGCAGCTGCCTTCTCACACCCTTGTAAAACTGAGAAGCCAGCGGAGAGAACGGCAGAAATGCAAAGTGAGGAATTAGAAAAAAAAAAATTCGTTTTCCTTCATCTCTTTTAGACTATTGCTGCTATGAAAATGAACTGACCTTTTCTAAACTTCAATTCCATTTTTAAATTATAGAATCCAAATACTAGCAGAAATTTAAAAACTCAAGCGTTGCACATTAATATAAAATTAAAAGCGAAATTTTTCCACCCAAATCCACAGTCTGGATTTTCGTTAGTGATTTCTAAACTTGCTTCTACAAAATGCTGGCATCCACAGAGGTAAATGTCATAAAAATGGAAGTATTTTTAAGCTCCATCAACATTATACAGCATATGTCACCTTATAGTTTGGAGTAAACATAGATTTACTCCATTATTTTTAATGAGCTGCAGAGAATCCCAGTGCAATGAAGTGATATAATAAAAATGTTCACAGTTGTAGTCATAAAACTAGAAAATGTAAATATATGAATTATGCAGAACTGAGATTTCACATCTCAGTTGAGAGTGGCATAGTGGTCACCAGAGCTTGGGGAGAGCATGGTGGGAAGTGGGGTGGGGAAAGTTCAGCCAACAGGTGAGCTAAGTGAGAGGTAAGATCATTTCTGGTGCGCCACTGAACAGTAGCGTAGCATAACCAGCCCCAATGCCCTGTATATCTCAGAAAGCTAAGGAAAGAACTGTGAGGATTTTCACCACAAAGGATAATCATTGTTAGCATATTATATAACCATAATCACTTGCCTATTATATAATAAACATTGTATCATATGAAATGGCACTGCATAAATATGCATAATTGTACATGTCAACTAAAAATAAAATTTTAAATTTCTTCACCTTCCTTTATTTTTTCAGTGCTGAGGATCAAACCTAGCATCTTGAGCATGCTAGGCGGGTGCTTGATCACTGAGCTGCAACTGCCTTCCCCAAAATTAAATTCTGAATAAAAACAAATCAATGTAATGTTGAAGTATTTAGCTTCAATTTTCTTCCATACTAGATATTATGAAATACTTTGTTTTGTTTTGTGCTTACAATTAGCATATTAAAAACAATTATTCCCATTTGAACAATGAACTATATCTTAGCCAAATAGTTTGAACTAATATTCTATTCCAAATCAAAAAATAACAGAAAGGAATTATTTTCAATGTAATACCTTTAAAAATAATCTGCTGTGGAATATTTAACTGTGTAAAGATGTGTTTGTTTATGCTGTGGAATATTGCTTTAACTGTATAAAGGTGTGTTTATGCTGCATTTGCTAATTATGTAAAGATGTGTTGCATTTGTTTCACCTTGCCAGCAAAGCACCTGCCCGATTGGTCTACTAAAAGATGAATGACCAATAGCTAGGCAGGAGAGGGATAGGCAGGGCTGGTGGGCAGAAAGACTAAGTAGGAAGAGAAATCTAGGCTCAAAAGAGAAGAACAAGAGAGAGAAGAAGGAAACAAGAATGAGAGAGAAAGAGAGGAACACACCCAGAACCAGAAGCCAGGCGGCTGAAAGAATGAAAGAAAGAAAGAGAGACAGGGAGGGAGGGAGGGAGGAAGGAAGAAAGGAAGGAAGAAAGGAAGGGAGGGAGGTGGTGTGGAAAGTCCTTCTGTATATGTGTTGCTTTTATTGGTTAATGAATAAAGAAACTGCTTTGACCTGTGATAGGGAAAAATACAGCTAGGTGGGGAAAACTAAACTGAACGCTGGAGAAAGAAAGCAGAGTCAGGAGAAAGCCATGGAGCTGCCAGAGGAGAAAGGTACGAGTGACCAGTTGGAACCTTGCCGGTAGGCCACAAACCTACCATAAAATACAAAATAATAGAAATGGGTTAACCACAAATATAAGAGATAGCTAGCAATACACTTAAGTGATTGGTCAAGCAGTGATTTAAATAATCTGTGATTATTTCGGGAGTCTGGACAGCTGGGAAATGAACATGCAGCCTCCCCCAAAAGAAAGAGAGGGAAGGAGGGAAGAAGGGAGGGAGGGAGGTAAAAAGCCCTGAGGCAAAACATAAGAAAGAGAAATAGATTAAAATAAGAGCTAAGCTAACGCTGAGCATTCAAAACTAATAAGTCTCCATGTCATGGTTTGGGAGCTGGTTGGCAGCCCAAAGAAAAAAGGCCTGGTACAAATACCTAAATGGGCATGAGAGAAAACTTACTGAATAAAGTATACATTGCACATGCTGATGGCTGAATGCCCAGAAACTACAGAAATGTCAAATGGGCATCCAAACCAGTCTAGAATTATGGTCCCTCGATACAAAGAAAGCCTGACTTCCCAGGACAAGCCGGATGCAAGCTCTAGTTCTAGCAGAAGACCATCTCAGAAAACAAAATGGAGAACAATCCAGGGAAATACCCAGCATCAAATTTAGGCCTCCACATGTGCAAGCACATATAAGCATCACAGTACACATATGTGTCTACAAACATAACATACACATATACATAAATAAAACATATACACAAATATAAATAAATATTGAGGCTAAAGAGGTAGAATGTTTTCCTATTATGTGTGAAGCCTTGGGTTTGATTCCCAAGGCACAGCATAAAACTGGACATGGTACCCCATGCCTCAAATATCCCAGTATCCCAGTATTTGAGTGGTACAAGCAGAGAAGCAAAAGTTCTAGGTAGCCCTCAGCTACATAGAGAGTTTGAGATCAGTTTGTGAATCCTGATATATGTGTGTGTATACATTCACATGTATATATACATATGTATATATAGAGAGAGAAACTCAAAATTGAACCTACATACAAGGAATCTTTTCCCAATACTACATGAACACAGTATAATTTTTGCAGAAAAAAATGACTAAATAGAAAATATTATTGAGTCTTAGGACAGAAGAGATGATTTTGTAATCAGTTTAAAATTTAGATACTCTTAATAATTAGGCATATGATTCTTTTTTCTGGTTATTTTTATTGCACATCTACAATTAGTTCTTTGTTTTGTTAAATTAAGCTCATAGCCAAAGCTATACTATAGTCACTCAATCAGTTGTCACTTGTAGTAATAAGGGGCTCGGGCTGCGTTCCCGGCGCCAGGCCCCTTGTTCTATCCCGCCCGGCTCCCAGTGCGTACTCAAAATAATTACACGGAAACTGTATTCATTGAAATACTGCCTGGCCCATTAGCTCTAGCCTCTTATTGGCTAACTCTCACATATTTGTTTAACCCATTTCTAATAATCTGTGTGTTGCCACTAGTCATGGCTTACAGGGAAAGATTCAGCATCTCTGACCTGGCAGGCTTCATGGCGGGCAGCTCTCTTTGGCTCTGTGCCCGTCCCAGCATTTTCTTCTCTTTATCCTGTCTATCTAAGTCCTGCCCTATCAGAAGGCCAAGGCAGATTCTTTATTAACCAATAAAAGCAACCCAAATACAGAAGGACCCTCCTACACCATTTCCCCTTTTTCTGTTTAAACAAAAAAGGCTTTAACTTTAACATAGGAACATTACATTGTGTAGTTCATTTAAAAATGTAATGTATAATTAGAAAATGTAGGTTGTTAATAGATAATCATTGATATAGTCAAGCTTGTAGTCATGTTAGTTAGATTTTCTAGATATATAGAGGTATATTTCAGTTAGATAGACATTTTTCATATCTTTCAAAGGCGACAGAATATGGCATTTAAATATTTTAATAACTTAGGACTTTTCATGACAATGAGACACGTCTGCTCCTGGCAGCATCAGCTACTTCAAGAGAAGACGGGCATCGAAAGAGACTCCTTATGGAGTTGGGCAAGAAAGTGCTCTTGCCTGGACTGTTAAATAAACTGGACACAAAGAACCCACAGAGAGAAGACTACTAAACTTGCCTAAAGGTGAGATGATCCTTCAGAGTTCCTGCTTCATGAAAGAGTCTGTGAGACATTCTGCAGGATACAGAAGAAAGTAACTGAACTGTCTTTAAATTTTCCTGCTTCATGGAAAAGTCTCCTGGATACTATGGGCCTGTAGGCTGAAGATGGATGCCCCAACGGTACAGAGGAACTTTGGGTGACTGTCCAGACAGCGAGATGTCTCTGTCATTTTTAGAGTTTAGAAGTTCCTTATTACTTGTTTACTTAAGTAATATTATATCCTTCTGGAGTCTTTGATGGAGTTGAAGAATAGATAGATAGTTATAGTTATAGTTTACCTTAGTTATGATAAAAGATAAAATAGGTTGTAACTGTAATTCTTGCTTGATAAGTTTTGTTGTGTAATTTTACTATATTAAAGTTAAAGCCTTTCTTATTTGTTTAAATAGAAAAAGGGGAAATGGTGTAGGAGGGTCTTCTATTTGTGTATTGCCCTCATTGGTTAAATAAAGAAAACTGCCTTGGCCTTTTGGTAGGACAGCCCTTAGGTGGGCGGAGTAGATAGAATGGAATGCTGTGAGAGAGAAGGCAGTGGAGCAGACGCCATGCTTCTCCAGCACAAGAGGGACACTGGTTAGACTCATGCCGGTAAGCCACAACTCAAGTGGCGATACACATTAATGGAGATGGGCTAAAATAATATGTGAGAGTTAGCCAAGAAGGGGCTGGAGATAATGGGCCAGGCAGTATTTAAATGAATACAGTTTCCGTATAATTATTTCGGGTATAAGCTAGCCAGGCACCGGGCGGCGGGAGCCGGGTGGCCACTGGGACCAAAAGAAGGCCCGCGCGCCCTATTACAACAGTCACTTCTTTTTTACTTAGCTATGATGCTGTCACACCTGGATTTTGCTTGATTTTTCTCCACTGTTACTAGAAATGTACACATTTGAGGCAGGGCAAAAGCACAAGCAAGCGCATGCAAACTCACAATGAATAAGCAAAATTGGCCAAAATAACCTGTCAGCAAACCAAAAGCACAGCAACTAATGGTGCACACTCCTAGCCAATCACAACACGCCAGCAGCACCTGCCAGTTTCAAAACGACCAACCAAAAATGTTCCTGCAGCAGCTTAATTTCCCTAACCCCATAAAAAACTTGGCCATGTATGGGATCGCATAAAATCCCCGTTAGACCCCTCTAAACTTGTTGTTTGGTGCCTTATGGGAGGCATAGTGCCTCTAATATTTCTGCTTAAGTGTCTCCTACAGCTAAGATCCTGACAACAGCAAGTGAACAAGGCAACACTCTAGGTGTTAATGGATATGGAGTGCACTAAACCAAAGCCTCCAAGGGAGGTGGTCCATGCTTGACTAACACAAATACATGAGGCCCTTTAAACCCCTAGTCCTCCTAAAAGTCTCCCCTTGCCTCTGACTTCTTGGGATCTTCTGGGGACTCAACCCTTTGAGGATTGATAGTCAATGACAGGTAAAAACCTATCCAGTAGAACAACCTAAGACAGGTACAGTCTAAAATTTTGGGGGTTCCCCGTGGTGGGGTTATAAAAATCCATAACTCCTAGTAGGTTGCTCAATAAAAATAAAATAAAATAAAAAAGGTGAGATGAGGCAAGGCAATAGCGCAAGTACAAGCAAGCACATGCGAACTCACAATGAATGAGCAAAATTGGTGAAAGCAACCTGTCATGGGACCAAAAGCACAGTAACTAATGACACACACGCCTAGGCAATCACAACACACCAGCAGCAATCGCCAGCTTCAAAAGAACCGACCAAAAATGTTCCTGCAGCAGTTAAATTTCCCTAACCCCATAAAAACCCCCAATCCTTTTACAATAAAGAGCTTCTACATTGGGATCTTCTGAAGTCTATCATTGCTTCGCCATCTCCTAACCTACTACCCCCAGGGAACTGGGGATCACACAACAGGCAGCCACAACACACATCGTATCTTGTTCTTGCTGTGCACACTGAATAAATAGTATTTCATGTGAATCTAAGTATAAATATACACTGCTCACTTTGAAATAAACATATGCGTATATATACATATATGTATATGCTTAATTGACTTTTGAAATCAGATCAAGTTTACCTCAATAAACTGTATCTTATCTTCCTGACAGAAAATAGAGAATTTCACCAAATAATATGCTTTAAACAAGTACTTGATAATATGCATTACAAAAGTTGGGTTCTGTGACCATCAAGAAATCAGTCATCAAAAGCAAAGTTAAAATATAACTGTACTGAACATTAAGTCAATATCAGCAAATGTAATTATCTATGGCTTTCCACAAGATATGCCTGAAGTGTGGCAGACATAGGAACAAGATTTTATAAAACATTTGGTAGAGCAGAAAGAGGAAAAAGAGAGGAAAACTACTATTGTGAAAGGCTGCGTGAGTTTTAAAAAATGTAAACGTCATATTGAACACCACCAATCATTTGAAATTTACTGAAGCAGTAAAACAAGAATGTGTGTGTGTGTGTGTGTGTGTGTGTGTGTGTGTGTGTGTGTGTAGTTCACCAAAGAAAATTCTTAGGTGTATACCTTTGTTTTTGTTTGTTTGTTTCGAGACAGTCTCTCATTGGTCTGAAGCTTACCAAGCAGAACAGATGATAGATAGATAGATAGATAGATAGATAGATAGATAGATAGATAGATAGATAGATAGATGTTAGATAGACAGATAGATAGATAGATAGATAGATAGATAGATAGATAGATAGATTAGATGGATGGAGATAGATAGATAGATAGATAGATAGATAGATAGATAGATAGATAGATAGATAGATGATAGATAGATAGATAGATAGATAGATAGATAGATAGATAGATAGATAGATAGAAAGATAGATCAGACAAATGGATAGATGGACAGAGTGAGAGGTATGTTTGGAAAACACTTATCAAACACTCTCACATTTCTTCCATTCTTAGGTAATACCTTCTATGATCTACAAAATTAGTTTCCTTAAATATTGATTTAGGAAAAGGTATATTAACCGCCTTAAGTTTATAACAACCAATTTGAGCCAAGTTTAATAATAAGATAATAATCACTATTAATACAATTGAATCAGCATTCAACAATTACATTATTTCAGTAACTGGGAGGTAGGAATTTTTTTTAAGAGATAAAATGTACAGTTTTAACCCCATACTAGCATGCTTGTCATTTGGCTAAGAAGTGTCATCCAGGATGCCCATCTGTCGACATGGTTTGTTTGAGAAGTTTGAACTCTGAGTTCTGCTGACAGTACTATTGAAAGGTGACTGAATTATGAGCCTGTTCAGAATCTGGACTGCACCACTTACTAGTTATAAGGCTGTTGACAAGTTAATCACCCTTAGTTTCTCTTTCTGAAAAAAAAAAAACACAGATGAAAACATGGTTGCTATAAGCAGGTGAAGCACTTAGAACTGTGTTTGCAGCTCAGGACATCCTCAACAAGTCTTAGCTTCTCTGAGTAGTACAGTGATTTATTCTGTCTCTCAGCCAAAATTGGATGTAGTCTAGCATCTTCAGGACACAAGAAGCCTGGAATCACTCCACATCAACTGAATACCCTGTGATTAGGGTTTCTTCACATCCTAGTACAACATCAGGACCTATGTTTCCAGTGACTTTACTCAAGATCCAGAACATTCCTTCAGTAATGAAATTCCCTGCCTGGGTCTGGATATCCTCATAGTCTAAATTCCCAGTTGGCATATCCCATTACTCTTACAATCAGGTGTCTAGTAATTGCAATCACCAAATGGCCCATGTCTTGCATGACTAACCCTTCAGCAGATACTGACAGCTTCTCAGTCTGGCCTTTTACATCAGCATGCTTACCTCCCCTCCCTTCTCTCTATGTCTTTCCATTCTGTCTATTCCCTTCTTTCTATGCCAAGCTCCAAGACTAAATTTGGTTGCCACCAAAACAATGTCTTTTTATGTTCACTTACCCAACCCATCAGGCTTCAGAACCCTTGGGTTCTTTGTGGAATAATGTGGCCTTTGCTGATGTCCCCAAAATGTCTGTCCCAACCAGTGTGATAGAAATTGCTCATGGCAACAAGCCACAAATGACACAGTGAGGTTATATCTACAACCCACAAGACCAATCACAGTGAATTTCAGAACAGTGCAGGTTAAAGAGTATCTCCCCATGGGTCCTGTGCTGGAGTACTCTGCACATGAGTAAGGTCATAAGTCACAATCTACCTTATGACAATGGTATCTGCTTCATAAGTAGAAAAAAAAGATGCTCTTTTTTGAGATTCTGTTTATTCATTGTAAATAAAATATTATTCGTGAGAGAAAGGGCAGACTGCTTTGTTTTGATTTTTTAAACTTTAAATAAGGCAGGAATAGTGAATATTACATTGTCCATATTATTTCTTGCTTCAATTCACTGTCGAAATTATTACTAAGTGATAAGAAGTCTATTCTTATATCTACAACTAGATTACATTAAAATGTTCAATTAAAATTTGTTTTATGAGATAAAGATACTTTATTTTTAAGGAAAATGATTCGTATAAAACATCTTCAGATGCTAATTCAAATGACAGTAACTGTCCTAGTGTGCTTCTGTGCTGCTCTGACAAAATGCTGACCATAAGCGACTCGAGAGAAAAGGCTGTATTTACTCTTATATTTTGGTTAATAGTCCAAATCTGAGGGAAGACAGAAGGAGAACTGAAGGCTGCAACGTGGAGGCAGGAACTGAAGCAGAGATCATGGAGGAATCTTGCTGACTGGCTTGCTCTCCATGACTTGCTCAGCTTGATTTCTTATGTAACCCACAACCACCTGTCCAGGGGTAACCCTGTCTATAGTGGAATGGGCCCTCCCACACCACTCATTAGTCAGTAAAATACCCGCACAGACATGGCCCCATAGGCCAATATGATGGAGGCAATTGTTCAATTGAAGTTTCCTCTTTCCAAGTAACTCTGATTTTTTATCAAGATGACAAAATAAACTAGTAACTATTGAGGAAATGTTTGTTTTAATTGTTTTTTTATGTTTCAAAATATACCATGGATAGCATATCTAATAATAACAGTACCTGGATTTAACAAATTTAAATTCATACAATTCCTGCTCCTCCTCCTTCTCTCCTCCCTCTTCTTTTGAGACAGGGTCTCACTACTACATACCCTACTGGTCTGCAAATCACTACATAGACTAGAATGGCCCCAGATCCAGAGGTATCCCCCTGCCTCTGCATCCAGAGTGATGAGATTAAAAGCATGTGCTGCCTCATCCAGTGCATGTGTGTGTATGTGTGTGCTCATGTGCATGTGTGTGTGTGTGTGTGTGTGTGTGTCTGTCTGTCTGTCTGTCTGTCTGTCTGTCTCTCTGTCTGCCTGTGATAGACATGTATATGTGTTTGGGAGTATGGATACCAGATATTGATATCACATTTTTTTCAATTGCTCTCCACCTTATTGTTTAAAATTGGATCTCTTACTAAATCTGAAGATCACTGTTCTGACTACACTGGCTAGCCAACAAGCCCTCACAATCTTTTGGCCTCAGCTCTCCAGCACCAGGGTTACATACATGTTTATAACCTGTATATAAACCTGATTTTACTTGAGTGCTGGGAAACTGAACCCATGTCTTCATGTTTGTGCAGCAAGCGGTTGACCCATTTAGACATGTCCCTAACCTTTCAAATTCTCTTCATTAACATTATTTATGATTTTGATTTGAACTATCTTGAAGGAAAGAATTTTTTAAAATCCATACACTTAGCCAGAGATATCTTCTACAGGGATGTCTCTGGCCACCATGGAGTACCAAGGGCCTGTAGTGAGGTCACACAAATATACAAGGAAGCATATCATGTTAGTCATTTAAAGTATGGTGTCAAGATGATGAGAGAAAATTGTTTGATTGGAATTATGTCAATTACAAACTAATTGTGTCCCTTTACAAAGTAATATATTCAGAAGACAGAAAAAATATTACCATTCTCTCAGGTGTCATTTGGGTCCATGAATTAAACTGGCACAAAAGACACTATGGGAGGAGCCTAATCCAGGTTTACAGGACACAGAAGTCATCCTAAAGACATGGAAATCCATAAAAGATTGCAGAATGCTCAGTCTTAAATAAGAAAACTATATTGCAGTCTTTCACTGCAAGACTCATGGATCCTTAAGGAAGTGGGGGCAAAAAGATTGTAAAAGCCTGAGGCAATGGGTGACCACAGATGACCATAAGGAACCAGTATTTTCCAGACCCAACAGGGAGATTGCACAGACGAACCCACAACAGGTGTGATGGCATGTTCAAACAAGACAAAGTCACAGCGTGCAGAGGGCAAATGGGCACCAAACCCTACCCCTCACTGAAGAGCTGAAGCAATTAATACCTGCTGGAAGTGGGAAAGTTGGTTTCCTTTAAGGGTGTGTCCCCCAAGATGTCCACCATTATCCAGTAGCTAGCCACACACTGGAGAGTATATGGGCAGCATACACTGGACTTCGTAGGCTTAAAAACACCAAAGAGGATAGAGAATTGGGTGACTAGGACGGGGCAATGGGAGAGAGGCTGGGGGAGTGAATACAACCCAAATACACACTGTGTAATATTTTCAAATGATTCATAAAGGTATTTTTAAAAGAAATGGAGACTTGAAGAAGCAGCGAAAGTCAGTCCCTTGTATGGCTAATGAGACAAGGACCGGTGAACTCTGTCAGTGCAACTACAGCGCAGAGCTTAGAAGAGAAGTTACTGTAACAAAGCCAGGACAGTTTTGTCTACATCTCAGCTTCTCATCTTAGAAGACAAGGCTGTTGCCTCTCCTCGCAGCAATGGGCTTTGGCTTCCACGTGGGTATTTCAGCTTCTGCTTCATCAAATAGCACAAAGGTCAATGTAATCAAGCTGCAACCGCTGTTTTTCAAGTGGCATTTACTTAGGTAATGCCAGCGTGGCATATTTTTAACTCTTTCATATATATATTCACCTGTACATGCTCTAGCAGGGATTAAACACGATGAAGTCCCCAATTACCATGACATGGATAAAAATCATTTTCCAGCAGCAATAGTTCCTTTGCAAGCAGAAGGTGACTTCACGCAGGCACTGAGGGTTAGATTAGACAAGGAAGCTACGGTCGGTCCCACCTGCCAGTAAGGTTTCCTGCTCTCCCTTCTGACTTCCCGTATTCTCCTGTCGCTGCTGCCCTGAAAACGGAGTTATCTCTGTAGGACACCGAAGACTTTTCACTGTTGCTACAACACAGAGCACTAAGAGTGTTTAAAGATTCCAGCGCTGGCACATCCGACTTAGGCCCACGAAGCCAGCCTGTGTTGTCTTTACTTCCAAAACCAAGATAGATTGCAATAATTAGCTCTAAGACTGGATGAGGGAGGTATTCATGGGTTCCTACCTCTTACTGCTGGACTGACAGCTATTGATAGATTCTAAGAAAGGGGCAGCCATGGTCTTGTGACCACTGCTGAGCCCACCAGGCTCCAAAAGACAGCTCCAACCCATAACCACCTAAACAGCTCTGTTTAAGAGAATGGGTCAAAAATAGACATGAATGCTAGAAAGAGATTGTAGAGAAGAGAGTAAGTAGATGGGGTCAGGAGGAGAAACAAGAGTGGAAGATGAGACTGGTCTGTGTGCATGTGCATGCATGTGCATGTGCATGCGTGTATGTGTGTGTGTAAACTGTCAAAAATTAAATGATAATGGCTACATAGAAAAAATGCAACTCCCCCAAAGACAAGAGAAGCTATTTTCAGGAGGAAGGGAAAATAGCCACCGTCCATTAAGAAAGACACTGCCGCTATTTGGCGCCATTAAAACTGAGCAGCTGGATATGGACACGCACACGCCTTGCTGGGCCAGGTGGTCAGACACCATTATGGTGAGCAAATATACGGTGGGTTATGGGATTGGGGGAGGCAGAAAGAGGTCCGTGTGCTATAGAGAGAGATAGATCTGAAGAGGCAAAGGCTGTGACGATCAGGCTGATTTGGGAGGTCTACTTGCCACCTAGAGACATGGTGTCATTGGGTCCTAGGCTGTTGCCAAGGACCATGTCTGAGCCTGTGGCCCTACTGGAGCTGCAGTCCATGTTGATGTTCATGCCCGTTCTACCACCAAGGGCGTGAGGATGCCTGGGTTGGGCTGCCACATGCGGCCACGTAGGTGCTCGAGGGCCTTGCCAGCACAGGGTCTATCTGATCTGAATGTCCTGGGCTGCATCAGGGGCCATGGACTCATCCAGGCTTGCGCTGCAGCCAGGGGCTATATCTGGGTCAGTGGCCCTACTGCAGCCAGGGTCTCTGTTGATGTCCATGGTGCTGGACATTGGGAGTCGTGTGGATGTCCTGGGTCTGGGCCCCACCTGAGGTCATGTTGGGGCTCAAGGGCCACCCTGCAGAGGGACTGATGCTGACCTGAGTGGCCTGTGCTGCCACTTGGGGCCATAGTGATATCCTAGCCTGGGTTGCTTCCAAAGACCATGTTTAAGCCTGTGGTTTTACAGCAGCCAGGGTCTGTGATGATATCATGGCTTGTGTCACCACCAAGGGCCACACGGCTGCCTGCGTTCTGGGTCCCCACCTGTGGCCATAGAGGCAACTGAGGGGTGTGCATGACTGCGGCCTTAACGATCAGGGTGGCCTGCACTGCCCCCAGAGACCATGGTGCTGATCAGACATGAGTTGTGGTCAGGGTCCATGTCTGTGTGAGTGACCCTACTGAGGCCAGGGTCTGTGTTAATGTCCTTAGCACCCATTACTATCAGGGGTCATATAAATGCCCGGTATCTGGGACCCCACCTGGGGTTGTGTTGGGATTTCTGAGGACCATGTCTGGGTCCTTGGCCCTCCTGTACCCAGGATCTGCAACGATGCCAGTGTCTCCTATTGCCACTGAAGATTATGCAGAAACCGGGGTTCTGGAACAAAACCTAAAGCCATGTTAGTGTCCAAAGATCATGAGGCCAAGGTAGCCATGCAGATCTGAGTACCTCAGCAAGTTTCACTGATGGCTTTGCTTCCTGGCCATGCTGGGTTTTGATATCCTGAATCTGGACCCAGACTATCTGGTGTGCACATCTACCATCAGTCCAGACTGATGTCCCAGTCACCTTCATAATCGTAACCAAATCCAGATAGTGCGGTGACTCACTTTTTAAAGGAACGGTCTGCACTGTCAGAGATCTATTCCCCTTTGACAGGTAGACTTATTGGTATCGACATCACCATCCCTTCATGACAAAATCCCTGAAGAAACCAGGAGCAAAGGAACATGCCTCAGTGCAGTAAATGTTGTCCATACCACAGTCCCACAGTGAGCAATTCAGTAGTTCCTCCAAGTTCTGATATAGGAGGAAAGCACCAATTCTCTTCACTTTTATTCAACATAGTGTTCAACATGTTAGCTATAGCAATAAGATAAGAGAAATAAAAGGAACAGAGTGGGAAAAGAAGCGAATGTCCACTAGTTGCAGCAACAAGATCTATACTACACAAAACACCACACCAGAGAGTCTTAGAGCTGACCAGCTCTCTTTCTACAGCCACAGAATACAAAATCAACACACAAAAAGTGGTAGCTTTTCTATATACCAATAACTAATTTGCAAAGAAATAAATTACAGAGGGAATCTTATTTACCACAACTTCAGAAAAATAAAATGCCCAGGAAGAATAGACCTAACCACGGAGAAGAAAGAGTTTTACAAGGAAAAATTTTAAAGCCGAAGAAAAAATTTGGAAAAAGGAATACTAGAAAGTGGAAAAACCTTCCATACTCAAAGATTAATATTTTGAAATTTGCCATAATATTAAAAGCAATCTACAAGCTCAGTCCTCATAAGAACCCCAACGACATTCTTCAGAGAACTAGAAAAAAAATCCTAAATGTGTGTGAAAATACATATGACCTCAAAGAGCAAAGCAATTCGTTACAGAGTAATATCTAGAAGTATCATAATGCCAGGTCTCAAATTAAATTACAGAGGCATGGTAGTAAAAACAGCATGGTACTGGTATAAAAAAAAAAAGCATACAGACCAAGTGAAACAGAATAGAGGGCTCAGAAATAAAGCCACACAATTACAGACACTTGAATACTTAAAAAGTTGTCAAGCTTCACATTGGGAAAAAGGCAGCCACTTTGAGGCCATGAACTTGAAGGGTGGACATGGAAAAAGTTAGAGACATATGGGAGGGGTTGGAGGGAGGAAAGGGAGGAGGACATGATGTGATTGTATTTTATTTTTTTATTTTAAAAGATTCTTTTAAAGATGGTGCAGGGAAAACAAATATATACATGTAGGAGAATGGAAATAAAATGTCTCTAACCCTACCCAAAAATCAACTCAAAAAACAAATTAAAGGCCTTAACCTAAAACCTTTGAACTGCTAAAGGAAAGTAATTTCTTTTCAAGATGGGAATTTTCTAAAGGATTCCAATGCCATAGGGAATAATCCCAGAAGTTGACAAATGGGTTTATATGAAATTTAAAAGCTTCTACACAGCAAAGGAAATAATAAGCAGAATGAAGTCACCTACACAATGGAAAAAAATATCTTTTCTAAGTTTGCAACATACAGGAGATTAATATCCAGCATGTATCAAGAACTGTAAAACTATTTAAGTTTTACAGTTTTACTATTTTTGTTATTTAAACAAAAATCCAGTGGGCTAATGGAATAATAGGTAGTTCTCAAAAGTGGAAACACAAATGGCGAATCAACACTTGAAAGGGGTTCAGTGTCTTTATCTCTAAGGAAAGTGCAGACTAGAATTGTTCAGAGTTTCCGTCTCATCCCACTCAGAATGGCTATTTGCAAGGCTGCAGATGTTGAGAACACAAGGAAAGAAATGTCCTTATTCACTGCAGCTGGGAATGTAGACCTGGGCCATCACTATGGAAACCAGCACAGAAACTCTCCAAAACTCAGGAAGTGGAACTGCTGTGCAACCCACTGTACACTCAAAGGACTCTGTGCCGGAACACCACAGAGACAGTTGCATGAGAAATGGAACCAGCTAATAAACATACCAATAGATGAATTGGCAAAGAATATAGAATATCTCTACAGAATGAAATTTTATAAAGCCACACAGAGAAATGAAAGAAAATGGATACAACTGGAAATTGTTATGTTAAGCAGACTAGCCAGACAAATACTATCTGTTTGTCCTCCTGAGAATCTAAAGTTAAAATTGTGCTTGTTTCTTTGTCTGTGTTTGTGGCTACATGTGTGGACTTGCAGGTCACAAACCAGAAAGGGAGCATGGGATGAGAGATCTTAGGGGTTAGAGAATGCAAGCGGAGATTCCTTGCTCCTTTCTGGGCCACCCAGACCCAAATAGTCACACACAAACTATATTAATTACAACACTGTTGGGCCAATAGCTTAGATGTATTCCTAGCTAGCTCTTACATCTTAAATTGACCAATTTCTATTAATCTGTGTATTACTACAAGGCTGTCGCCTACCTGTAAGGTTCCAGTACCCTTTTCCTTCGTCAGCTACATGGCATCCTCTTGACTCCGCCTACTCTCTCTCTCTAGCTCTATAGCGTAATTCCTGCCTGGCTTTACTCTGCTAAGCCATTGGCCAAAACACCTTTATTCATCAACCAATAAAAGCAATACATGTACAGAAGGACATCCCACATACATAGAAAATACAGAGGGCAACACATGCAATAATACATGTAAAAAGGAAGTAGAATGAGAAGAAAGCATGATGATATACTGGTGTTGAAGTAATATTAAGAAATATGGTAACTTTTTCTAAGACCTTTTAGGTTCTTTGTTATGAGTGAAATGTGTGTCTCTCCCTCAGCCTCTACATGATTCTTCTACTCCTTTGTGATCCCAAGGTCTAGGAATGAACTAAGGGCACTTGATGCTTTTCAAGTGGAACCAGGCTCACTTCCCAGCGCCCACATGGTGACTAACCGCTGCCCTTACCTCCAGTTCCAAAGGATCCTCTGGCCTCCCAGGGCATTGCACACACAGATGCATTGTCATACTTGTAGGCCAATAAATCTTTTTCAGACAGTACAATAGAGAAGGCTGGTGTCACATACACCGTGAGGCACAGAGACACAAACTGAGATAGAGCTGAGTCTTTGCCATTTTGAAAGCAATAGATTCCATATGATGGCCTGATATAAAAGGATTCATAAGAAGACAAAAAGGGAATTCAGTCTGTAATGCAAAGGCATCATTCATTAGGTGTATTTTGCTAATTGCTCTTTTTGGAAATTTTCAAATGAATAACATTCTGGCAATGGTCAAAGAGTCCTGAGATTATAAATATTCTCATTTTTAAGATATTCAAATTCCTATTAGGATGATAAATCATAATGTTTCTAAAGTGTGACTTGCTCTTGGTCTGGCAGGTGAATAATCACCAGATTAAGAGTCTTGAGCAATTTTATAGATGCAATAATGTTTAATAACTCCTCAATAATAGGTCAAGAATTCTGAACCTTGACTTTCAATCCATATTACTTCAGGAAACTTTTATCCAAGGATATAGAAAATTAAATTTTCTCTTCTGAAGTTGTCAAAGAGAGTTTATTGTTAAATCTAGTGCCAGAAATAGTAACTGAATACAAAACCTAGCCACTCAAAAGAGAAAACAAGAGAGCTTGAATTATAATGCTCACAGTGGCCCTTATCAATAAATTTGTTTTCAAATACCTTAGAAAATGAGTTTATAGGACTTGATATATAGAGGAAGTGGACTGTGTAAAAGACAAACTTAAAAGCATACAGTTTATCATTGGTGCCATACAAAATGGAACAAAGTAAAATAAACACAAATGAACAACAAGTCTACTAAAATTAGGTAGATGTCCATTTGAATAAATGTATTTGACTTAAAAGTATGGCTCTTGGGCCTGGGGAGAGGGCTCCTCATTGTGTAAAATGGTTGAGGTGACCAAAATTTGGAATACCAGCATTCCCACAGAGTTGCTTCAGTGGGGACAGGGAACACCCTGGGGCTCCTTAGCTGGCCACCCTAAGGAAAATAATGGTGAATGAGAATGACAGAGGGAGACATTCATGTGTCTATGTATACATGTGTCTAGAAACACACACCAAGACACACACACATACATATACAAACAACAACACTCTGTAAAACTGTTGGGTTTCATTCCTTCACAATGAGCAGGTGGATCTGGCTCTGAGTTGATCAATTTGGTGGCCATATTCTGAGACGACCTTGAAACATTAGCCTGTCCTGGGACTGCTTGTTCATCAGCAACTCTTTCCAACATAGTAGATGATATTTTACCACACTGTCTTAACCAGCAAAAGTGAGGTCCAAAAATAATCTACTGCCTTTTAAATAGGTCATAGATGTCATAAACCAGGAATGCAGAGGCCATCATGGGATTAAATCAAACTGTGGCTCAAAACTCACAATGAAGAGAAAGTGGGATTTCCGGATGCCTCAGAGAGCAGATAATGTAAGAATTTTTTGCTCTTCTCTTTGCTTTTATTTTTCCATCTCAGGGGCACAGCTTGAGAGATTGTTTTACTGCAGGTGATATGTCAGCATGTCACTTACCTATCACACCTGCCAACCTTGAGAGGATTCCTTTGTCATTACTTATAACTGCCAATTTACAAGATGGCCCGGTAGGGAACGAAGGAACCAACTGGAACAAATAGAGGTTTTGCTACAGATGCCGTCGGTCTACCAAGTGCCACACAAGCGATGAATCTTAACTAGGAAGTACCAACCCAAACACTTCCGCTTTCAGTTACTGACACCACAAGCCTGAGCGATGGACACCGGCCCCTGGGGTTGATGTTCATGGAGAACACTGGGCCAGCTGTCCTATTGAAAGCTAAGAGAAGGGTCTTGATTTAATAACACTGAGACTTTATTACCATACTAACTGGTTTAGGACGTATGTCAAGTTTTTCTTCGTCAGTTTACCATTTTGAGCTCAAATTACAGGGTAGGTAACAGCCAATTAAGCAGAGACATCACTGTAGTGCTAAGGGACACATGCAAGATTAACTCTGGTAACTAGACCAACCTGAAATAAGTGTGGGGATGGAGAAAGACTTCATCCGCCTGGGATTTGCTGCTGGGAGGGCCACCTCCCTCCAGTCATGATGGTGTACCTAGGTAATTCCCCTTAGAAGTTGCTTGGGGTAGAGTACCTGGCTCATCTGTTCACACTGGTCTTATTCTGTGTTAGCCTTTGGGGTAAGTTTTAACATTTTCGCAGTTGTTACAAAAACTAAGCCCAGGGAAGGGAATCTGTGATGGTGATCAGCCAGGGCCCCAAAGGAAAGGAACATCATTTATAGCCCTTTGAGTAGCCTGTTGACAGTGGGAGGTCATGTTTCTGCATTTTGAATGCCTTTCTGGGAGCTAAGTGAGCTCCCTACCGTGGCTGCAGGTTAAACTTAGTTTTGCTGTGACTTTAAGTACAATAGGATGGCACAGGGAAAGTTTGAAAGTCCCGATGTCTTGGCTAGGAATCTCCCTAGGAATTCTGGTTTAATTGGGCTAGGATAGAGCCCAAACATCAGAATCTCTTTTTTATTTCCACAGATCTTTCTGCTGTGCAGCCAAGGCATGGAACCACTGCTTTACTTCAAGAAAAGTAAGAGAAAAGCCATGCTTGGAGACATGGAACACTCTGTTCTGTGAAGACAAGTCTGCCACTGTCTCAGAAGGACCCATCACACCTTAGTGACACTGACTCTGTCACATGACCAAATTCATCAGTCTCTGAGATTCGGGCCTCTGTGAGTTCTCACCAACTCCCTCATCCCTCTGAAATATTTGCATCCAGTTATGCAGTTATCTTAAGACCACCCACTTCCAGCGATCACCGTATACACATATGTACATGCCTGACCTCCCAGTGGTCACAAATTGCACATGTGTGTATGTGCCTGTTCTAACATCTTAAAATAACAGTGGTGTCTGGTGAAAATTCAGACTTGAGAGATCTTGCAGAAAGAATGTCATGGTGATCATTATAACTAATGGCCTTTCAGAAAGCATACATCTTCCCTAATGTGCCTTAAATTCCCTTTTAAATTTGGCACTAAGGAGATCCTTATGTATCTAAAATTTGATATTCAGCCACAGTAAGGAAGGCTCAAGTTTTTAAACTGACACAGGATCTTTGATAAAGTAAAGGCTGTCAAAATTATAGGTAGACACCCTAGGGCAGGAAGAAAGACACTTTCCATCTTGGTGGTAAATAAAGATCCTGCCAGACATTGTCTGAGCAGAGGACAAGCGCGGTCCACCTGGCAATCTCCTGACAGCCATTCTTTGCCATGGTGAAAAGAAAGGTTTCAGAAAGGTAACATAATTAGCTTTCATCAAAGTGTTGGAACAGAATCTCCCCTCTGTGGGACTAGCCTCATAGAACAGAGCATTATACCCAGCACCCTTTTTAAACTGGTTGCATTATGCAGCCTATGATAAAAAATGTTTGGCATTCCAGGCAGCCTAAATTGAGGAAGCTCAGCACATGAATTATGACTTAAGTGGGAAGGCAACCTCGTGGGAAGAGACCAGTTTAGTCCGTGAAAAGCAATTCAGCCCCGTAATTCCTCTGTGGCCTGAGTTCCGATGGGGTGATAGGACGTGGTGAATGATTAACTCTGGGGCAGATGGTACATTACTTGAGGATTAGAATTGATGTCGGATATTCACTCATTACTCTCAAAAATGTATTTGCCCTTCAATTTTGTGGAGTTAGCATGAAATGTAGCACTATAAGTCATGTGCTCCGACCCCAAATTTTCAAATAAATAGTGATGGCTCGCTGTCTCTGGAGCTTCCTTTACCATCTGCAAACAATAGGGTCTGAGTTGCTGAAGAAATTACTCACCGGTTTAGTCAATAAAGACTCACCAGCTCTGGTGACATTCAGCACCTTCCAGGCACTGAGATAGATAATACGCTGAAATCATCTACAAAGTAGGTAATGTAGACTGTTAGAGATAGCCACACTTCTGTAAGTGTATTCATAGAAACATATACTACCAGGCAAGACAGAGAACAATGCGTTTGGAAAACGGAGGTGGGAATCTCAGTACAGATTGCTAAAAGCAGCTGTGCAGTCATGAGCATGTAAATTCACATATTAATTCCGTGGTTTTAAAATTGAAAACCAAGAGTTCAATAATCCCTATGTCTCAATGTTTCCCCCTAATATCCGCATATTGGAAACTTCATCTTTAAACTCATATACTAATGGCATTTGGGGATGTGGCCTTTGGGAGACAATTAACACTAGCTAAGTCATGAGTGTGCAAACTGCATGATGGCATTAGTGGCCATAGAAGACATGGAGCACTTCATCTTGGCAGATAATGCCTTCCTCCCCTTTACAATGTAGAAAGAAGACCCTCTCCATGTAGTCACTAAAGCCTTCAGACTGCACAGCTCGTAGAATGGTGAGCCAAACAAACTTCATGAAACACCCAGTCTCTGGTATGGTGTTAGAGCAACAGAAACTAGACTGCAAAAATAATAAATTCAGATGGATCGGAAATTGTTATGTCTTCTGTGAATAAGCTGCAAGGGTTTTTCTAGAAGTTCTGACCCATGAGTGCTGTCACTCTCCATCAACATCACAGAAGTGATATGGGATGTCCTTCTGTATGCTGTGAATATGTGTTGCTTTTATTGGCTGATGAATAAAACTGCTTTGACCTACGGCAGGGCAGAATACAGCGCGAAAGCCAAACTGAATACAGGAAGACAGAAGGCGGCATCAAGAGCAGCCACCAGAGCAGTAAAATGCCAGAGCATTATTGGTAAGCCACAGACCATGTGGCAATACACAGATTAATAGAAATGGCTTAATTTAAATATGTAGAGCTAGCTAATAAGAAGCCTGAGCCATCCCATGGGTCAGTTTGTAATTAACTAATATTAAGCCTCAGAGTGGTTATTCGGACACTGGTGGGAAGGAGAGAAACCTCTAGTCACACAGAATACTATCCAATAAGTAGTTTGTCACCCTTTCATAGTGCACAGTGTGGTTCTGTCCTTCAAATTATCATGTTATGAAAGATTTGATTCAATCATTATTAAATTCCTACTATATTATTGCTTTGTCTATATATTGGGTAAATAAGAAGGACTAAGATGTGGTTCTGCCTTTACTGAGCTAATAGCTGGCTGTGGGAAGCTTTGTAAACAACAAATTAAGGAGTTATACTCTTTTGGAGTGTGATAATTAAACTTATTGTCAACTTGGTGCGATTTAGAGTCACCATGGAAACATAACTCTGGGTGTGTCTATGAGGGGATTTCCAGAGCATTTTAACTAAAGAGGAAAAACTCACTCTGTGGGTGAGCGTTAGCACCACCACATGGGCTAGGATCCTGGCCTAAATAAAAAGGCTAAAGAGCTAAACACAAGCCTCCCCCCACCCTGCTTCCTGACAGTACATGCAACATAGCCATCTGCCTCATTTTTCTGCTGCCTCAACTTCCCTGCCACTCAAACCGAGAGCCTTATAAACCCTTCATTCCTTTCATTTTTACTGGTATTTTGTGTTGCCTAAGAGGAAAAAGGTACCATTATTCATCCATCAAGCTGCTGTTATGTGGACATTGTCCACATTTTTCTCATTTAGTACTTATTATAATTCGATAAGGGAAATACTATTATTGCCTTTATTTAAAATGAGGCATAGAAAGGTTAGTTATCTATTCCATAATCAGTTTGTTAATAACTGTCTTCCACAAGTCTGTCTAAGAGCAACATCCACCCACAAGTGCAGTCATAATATGCCTCTCCCTTTCCAAATGGAAGTTTCCCAAGGATGTAGTTGCATTCATTCTCTGGGGCTTCCATACACGTTAACACAGATGAAGTCACTTTAATAAGACAGAAACCTATCACAGCTCTTAAGATCATAAATCCAAAGACAAGGCAGAAAAGGCATTGCCACATCATACTTCCCCAGAATTCTCCATGACGGATGCTACCCAGCTTCTTTCAGCTTTTGCTGACTCTGGGTATTGCTTAGCTTCTAGCAACCTAACACAAAGGTCTGCCCCCTTCTTCACATCATTTTCTCCTTTTGGTGTCTGTGTCTTCTCCTTTTCTGTGTCTTGCAAGTCCATCAATCATTATACAGAAGGCTTTACCATAATACAGACGATCTCATTTCAAGATCATTCCCTCAATTTTCCTATCACGGCTTGTTTCAAGCAGGGGTATATCACAGGTGCAGTAGATTAATCCTCTCCTAACTTTGGTGAGCCGCAGCACAGCTCCTTTGGGTATAGTGAAGTTTTCGAGACCACATGGAGCTTTGAAAAATGGGAGAGAACATCCAAAGCAGAAGTAACAACAGATTCAAAGGCCAGACTGTGATGAGAGGGCCCTGTTAAGAACTTATATTCGTTTTGTTATTGTGCAAAACTAAAAGCAAACTATAACAACAATAACAACAAAGAAAATAGATACTAAGAAATATATTTCAACTAGAGTCCTGGTTCAAAATCAAAACTTGTTATCCCAGCTGCTAGGAAGGCAGAAGGATAAAGATTGCTTGCATCCAAGGATTTAAGTGTGGTCTGGGAAGCACATAGACCTTGCCTAGAAAAACAAGGAACCAAACACAGGTGACTGAATGTCAGAGAATGATGTCCTCCAGTAAGTCATTAAGGCTATATGCAAAAGTGGAGACTCGTCTCCAAAATTGACCACATATTCAGACACAAAACAAGTCTCAACAGATACAAGAAAAATTAAAATAGCTCCCTGCATCCTATCAGACCACAACAGAATTAAACCTGGATGTCAATGGCAGAAACAAGAGAAAGCTTACAAACTCATGGAAACTGAATAACTCTCTACAGAATGACAAATGGGCCAAGACAGAAATAAAGAAGAGATGGACTTCCTAGACTTCAATGAAAATGAATCCACAACATACCCAAACTCATGGGACACAGTGAAGGCAGCCCTGAGAAGAAAGCAGTGCTCATAGCACTAGGTGTTTACATTATTAAAAAAATGGAGAGATCTCATACTAGCAAATTAACAGCATGCCTGAAAACTCTAGAATAAAAAGAAGTCATCACATCCAAGAGGATTAGAAGGCAAGAAGTAATAAAACTGAGGACTGAAATGAATAAAATAGAAATAAAGAGAACAATACAAAAAATAATTAAACAAAGAATTGGTTCTTTGAGAAAATCAATAAGATAAACTCTAATTCAAGCTAACTGAAAGGCAGAGAGAAAATATCCAAATTAACAAAATCAGAAATAAAAAGGGGGACATAAAATAGACACTGAGGAAATCCAAGGAATCATAAAAACATACTTTAAAAAGCACTTCTCCACCAAATTGGAAAATTTAGAAGTAATGGATCATTTTCTCAATACATATTACTTATGACAGTTAAATCAAAATCAGATAAATAATTTAAATGGACTTATAACCCCTAGAGAAATAGAAGCAGTCATTAAAAGTTGCTCAGCCAAAAAAGTACAGGGCCAGATGGTTTTAGTGCATAATTCTACCAGACATTCGAAGAAGATTTTTGCCAATACTCTTCAAATTATTCCACACAATAGAAACAGAAGGAACACTGTCAAATTCAATTTATAAGGTCACAGTTACCCAGATACCAAAACCACACAAAGATTCAACAAAGAAAGAGAACTACAGGCCAATTTCCCTCATGAACATCGATGCAAAAATTCTAAATGAAATACTTGCAAACCAAATCCAAGAACACATCAAAAAGATCATCCCCTATGACGAAGTAGGCTTCATCCTAAAGATGCAGGGATAGTTCAACATGCCTAAGTCTGTAAAGGTAATCTGCCATAAAAACAAATTAAAAGAGAAAAGCACCAAATGATCTCCTCATTAGATGATGAAAAGCCTTTGACAAAATACCTGGGCTAGCTAGTCTCAGGTTATTTTCTCACATTTACTTCCTTGCCAAACTTCACATTTTCCACCTTTCTGCTTCAGTTTACCCTGGAGCAGTGAGTGGCAATCATTCGTTACCTGAATGCTACCCTATACCAGAATTTCCTCCAAAAAAATTAGTCTATCACTTTTGAACCCAGCCTCACTCCAGTTCTCCAGACACTGGTATCATAATGTCAGATTCTTTGCCAGATTATAACACAAATTATCTCTAGACTGACTCTTGAGAGAGTCCTTGCTCCCCTCTGACATCTCCGGAGCTGGGCCTCTGCTATTCACATTTCTCTCAGCCTTCTGGTCTTCCAAATTCTCACTAAAATATCCCATTGACTGCTGTTTTTAACATTCTCAGGGTTTTGTAGCGTGTCGCTCCAAACGTTTCCATATTCCTCCTACAACCAGTTCCAAAAGGCCAAGAACCACGCGGTCAGGTTTAGCACAGCAACACTCCAACTTTCCCTACCGAGTTCCTGTGGTTTCTGTGGCCAAACACTTGTTTCTCAGCAACTTAAAGGGGTCGCAGTTTCCCTGTACTTTCTTTTTTGTTTGTTTTTTTTTCCACATTTAATTTTTATTATTGCATTATAAATAGTACCATTCAAAATTTCCACCTCCTCCGCTCCTCCCATTTCCCTCCCGCTTCCCCACTCCCCCTCACCTTTTCCCCTCCAGTCCTAAGAGAGGGCAGGTTACCCTGCCCTGTGGGAAGCCCAAGGCCCTCTCGCCTCCATCCAGGCCTAGGAAGGTGTGAATCCAAACTGACTAGGATCCCAAAAAGCCAGTACATGCAGTAGAATCAAATCCCAGTGCCATTATCATTGGCTTCTCAGTCAGTCCCCATTGTCAGTCATATTCA
>PVIU01017966.1:0-40324 GCA_004026605.1 Ondatra zibethicus
GGGAGGGGACCAGGAGAAGGGGAAGAAAGGTAAAAATTTTATTTCTTTAATTATGTTTTTGAATGGAAAAAATAAAACAAAACAATGTATGGAAAAAAAAGGTGGTCACAGCAGGCAGGATTTGACCTATATATTGAAAAATGGATTTCAAGAGGAGTTAGCATCGGCAAATCTTGTAAAGTAGGAAAAGCAAAATTGTGTAGAAAACAGGAAACTCTCATCTTCCTCTTCTGGAATACAAGAGTCTACATAGATAAGAGTAAAAGCAAACAAACAAATCCTCGATCAGTAAGTAAACTGATATTTTGTTGCAGGAAAAACATAAGGATGCAGATGTGAATTCTTTCACTGAGATATATTTCTGGAGCATATTTATTTCCTTGAAATATTTCATAATGATTTTCTTGACTATTATGAAGGTAAAAAGTATGCTGTCAACAGAGGAATTGGTAAATCAACTTCTGGAGAGGCAGCCATTCTATCAAACAACTGTAACAGAATGTTCCCATAATTAACATTGGGAGCTGAGTTCTTTTTGTTGGTTTACTTACAGTTGTCTACAGTACTCCCTATAGCAGATAAAAGCATAAACTTAAGAGATTCTTTTGAGAATGTACAGCCAAGGTGTGCAAAGAGAAGATCGTCTGCCATCTGCTTAGAAGATGCTGAAAGCAAATAATAACTTTTAATTGCCTCATGTTTGGAATAAGCAATACTCTAAACTACTTTTAATTTCCCTCCCTGAGGTACTGGGATCTCCTCCCACTTAAACATAAAATTGAATAAACAAATATATACACATGATAATTAAAACATAAATTGTGGCACTGTTTGAAAATGTAAGCTTCAGTTTTTAACACTGTAAAAATACAAGAAAGTGGTTTTGTGTCTATGTTGTCAAATATCTTTGTGTATGAATTAGAAAAAAAATGAAAATTATTATTCGGTGACCAAGTAATTTGCTTTCTAAATCTTCATCAACTTTGATTTCTTGAATATTCTTTCATATATCATAAGATTGCTTATTAATCCTAACAGTATTATATTCTATTACACTTTTAACCATATTTGCAAAATTTGTGATTTGCTTCTAATCATGTAACAGTGTAGTTGTTGCTATTGAAATTTAAAGAAACAACTACTCAGAAAATTTTATCACCTGCAATATTACACAAATAGCACAAGGAAAGTGAGTCTGGACTGCACATAATCTGACCTACTACTTGGCTTTCACAAGAACGACAACAAAAAGTATCAGTGCTCATTACAATTCAATTTATTTGAACATCCATGTTTGTATCTGCATAATCTTAAAATCGTGTCTGTTAAAAAATGATGAATCTGACCACATGAAACAGGTAAGGGTTCCCAACTACTGAAACTTTTTCATTGTAAAATAACATACAACAAGGGTTTTTGATCTTGCCCATTCTTAGAGATGCAAGATAGAATCTCAGAGTTGTTTTGATTTGCATTTCTCTGATGACTAAGGATGTTGAGCATTTCCTTAAGTGTCTTTCAGCCATTTGAGATTCTTCTGTTGAGAGTTCTCTGTTTAGGTCTGTACTCCATTTTTTTATTGGATTATTTGTTCTTTTGATGACCAATTTCTTGAGTTCTTTGTATATTTTGGAGATCAGACCTCTGTCTGATGTGGGGTTGGTGAAGATGTTTTTCCATTCTGTAGGCTGCTGTTTTGTCTTGTTGACCGTGTCCTTTGCTTTCCAGAAGTTTTTCAGTTTCAGGAGGTCCCATTTATTAATTGTTTCTCTCAGTGTCTGTGCTACTGGGGTTCTATTTAGGAAGTGGTCTTCTGGGCCAATGCGTTCAAATGTACTTCTCACTGATCTCTGAGGTTCCGTGTGGTTGGCTTTATGTTGAGGTATTTGATCCATTTGGACTTGAGTTTTGTGCATGGTGATAGACATGGATCTGTTTTCAATCTTCTATGTGTTGATATCCAGTTATGCCAGCACCATTTGTTAAATATGCTTTCTTTATTCCATTGCATATTTTTTTTGCTTCTTTGTCAAAAATCAGGTGTTAATAGGTGTGGGAATTAATATCTGGGTCTTCAATTCTGTCCATTGGTCCTTTTGTCTGTTTTTATGCCAATTCCAGGCTATTTTCAGTAATGTAACTCTGTAGTAGTTTGAAGTCAGGGATTGTGATGCCTCCAGAAGTTTCTTAGGATGTGGTAAAGGGAACACTCCTGCATTGTTGGTGGGAGTGCACATTGGTACAGCCCCTTTGGATATCAGTATGGCAATTTCTCAGAAAATTAGGAAATGATCTTCCTCAAGACCTAGCAATACCACTTTTGATTATATACCCAAAGGATGCTCAATTATACCACAAGGACATGTGCTCAACTACGTTCATAGCAGCATTGTTTGTCATAGCCAGAACCTGGAAACAACCTAAATGTCCCTTGAGTGAAGAATGGATAAGGAAAATGTGGTACATTTACACAATGAAGTACTACACAGCAGAAAAAATAAAGACATCTTGAAATTTGCAGGCAAATGGATGAAGCTAGAAAACATCATATTGAGTGAGGTAACCCAGACCCAGAAAGACAATTATCATATGTACTCACTCATAAGTGGCTTTTAAGCATAAAGCAAAAAAAAAAAAACCTATAATTCACAATCCCAGAGAACCAAGACAACAATGAGGACCCTAAGAGAGACATACATGGATCTAATCCACATGAGAAAAGGACAAGATCTCTGTTAAGTCGAGAGCATAACCCCTGCCCCCGGCATCCATCCCAGCCCCCTGGCCTGGGAGTTGCATTGGTCTGGACTCTAAATCCCAGCATGCCAAGTGTTGTTCCCTCCCGGGGGGGGGGGTTAGGACCACTCCCACAGGGTATTTAAGTGAGCTCCCAAAGGAGGAACACGTGGTTCCAGGTTTGTATGTTTGTATGTGCTCCCCGCTTCTGTGTCTCCCCGCCATGCTCTCGGCCACCCGAGAACGCTGTATTTAATAAAACATGTGCATTTTTAATTCGGTTTAATCTGACCTAATTGGATTTCTTTTTGCTGGTGGAGTGGCTCATCTTAGGATTTTTTTCCTAACATTCTCGTGAATAAATTGGGAGCATGGGGACCATGGGAGAGGGTTGAAGGGGAGGGGAGAGAAAGGGAGGGGAGCAGAGAAAAATGAATAGCTCAATAAAATCAATGAAAAATTTTATAAAAAAAATACAACCAGGAACTAGGGAGATAGCCATTAAAGTGTTTACCTTTCAGGCATGAGGACCTGAATTTGATCCCCACAACCCATGGAAAATAAGAAAGCCATACATGATGGCGTAAGCTTTAAATCTTGTCTCTAAGGAAGCAGAGACGGGCAGATCCCCAGTACTTGCTGCTCTCTACTTGTCAAGTTCTAGGTCAGTATGAGATCCTGTCTCAAAAACAATACTGAGCAGTGTCTGAGGAACGACATCCAAGGGTGTCTTTTGGCTTCCACATACATGCATATTCATGTGCAACCAAACACATGAACATGAACACATGTGCACACAGAGAAAAAACAGCAAGAATTAAGTATGTAAAACAGTTCTGTATTGTATTCTATACTGTGACAATTTCAGAAGGGAAGTATTGGTTGTAATTAGTAACATTTCTTTCTGCTACAACAAAATATTCGGGCAGGGTGGTGGAGGTGCATGCCTTCAATTCCAATACCCGGGAGGTCGAGGCAGGAGGATCTCTGTGAGTCTGAGATTCAGGACAGCTAGAACTTCACAGAGAAACCTTGTCTCAAAAAACAAACAAAAGTCTGACAAGAGCAATTTAAGGATGGAATGGTTTAATTTGGTTCACAGAAAGTATAGCCCAAGTCCTTCATAGCAAAAAAGTCATTTCCACAGAAATTGCTGAATCCTGCTTTCAGCATATTTTTTCTCCATTCAGCCCCATCCCAAAACCCATGGACCGGTGCTACCTATATTTGGGCTGAGTCTTCATACTTACTAAACTAACCTAGATGATCCCTCAGAGGCACACCCAGAGGCTGCTCTCCTGGCTGTGTAACAGATACTTTCTAGTTAACAAACAGCACTAACCCCCACTCTCTCTTTTAGAATAAATTTGACAAAACTGTTTAATTTGCAGATGATTTGCTGTTAGAGTAATAAAATAACTTGGATAATTATTCTCTCATGTTGATGGCAGACAGTGCTAAAGCTTTCAGTTTCCCCTTTAGCTCTCCATTTGGAATAGTCCCTTAAAAGTAGGCCGAAAGCAATTTTATTTCTTTGCTTGTTAGTAATCTGGAGGTCATTCATTGCCTATGAATTAATTCTTCCACTTTGAGCGTATTATTTCTTTCTTGCTGTTGTTTTCTAAGGAAAGCTCTTGAAATCATGCATTTTTAACATATATAAGCTTAGTTCATAGACCAATTTAAATATGAGGCCCTTTAAATGTGCTTAACTTGTTAATCTCCCTAGTAAATGGATTCCTTTAACTTCTATATAGACCCTTCCTTAGGACAAGAAAAGTTTCAGCTGGTGTCCAGGAGCCCTCAGCCACATGGAGCCACCGACCCCAATTCCAGAGTCACAAGTGTCTGGCTGGCTCCATAAAGGAACATTCTGAAGCATCGTTCTGTCTACAGAATATCTGATAGAGTTGCCTGGTACCTTTGCCCTACTGCCACTTCAACTAGACCATTTTCTTCTGCCCACTCCTGCTACAGATTCTCTTCTTCCACAGATGTTTCTCCTTTCATAAATATCCTTCATTCTAAGTTCTAGCCCAGGTCCTTTGTCCAAAATAACCTAACCTATAAAATTAGGTTAAATAAAAATAAGTCTTTGTCTTTAGTAATATTATTCCTAGATCCAAAGTCCATTCTATTAGACTAATCTTGCAAACCACTTTGTCTATCTAGGAAAGCAAATTCTCTGTTTATGTCACAGAAAAATACCATACTTTGTATCATTAGTTGAACCCATTTCCCGTTGCATCACCCCATGGTGGACTTGTCTGTATGTACTAGATGTTCTAATGCTATACACAAGTTACAATTTCTAACTACTAAATTCTAACTTCTAAATTACTTTTAACTGTTCAGGTTTATTGTAAGCAAACAGGCAGTTATATAGCTAGAATTGTTCTTGCTTAAAATACAAAGAATTATAAATGACTAATTGCCCACATTACCCAATATGTGAAGAATTACTGGATGAGTTATATGATTTTAGCTAAAAGAAGAACGAAAATAAGACTCAAAGTCCCTACATAACAAAAACACAGAACTCTTTCCTGCATCCAAATTAAATAAGTGATTATTTTCCCATTGTATTTTTGCTAAGGGTTTTGGTCATTCCCTATAAATATAATTTAATACATTTAGCAAAAGCCAACAGTTCAAGACACAATGCATAATTCCTCTTGCTCTATAAAATCAAGTGACCTTTCCCAGCAGCCACAGAAGAGGCAACAAGGGGGACACTTAACAGTAACTTCCCAAGTCATAAAGATACCAGTACTCCTAAAATTGGAGTTTTGAGATTCATATTATAACCATAAGAGCAATAATCATCCCCAGTATCCTTCATAGATCAAATTACTATTCCTAAAATTATGCTTTGTTATTTTCAGTCTGAAAATGTGGAAAACAAAACCTCTAGACAGAAACATCTCCAACTGCCACTTTTCATTGAAATGATTATCAATTAAAGGCAGCAGCTGTACAACAGGAGTACCAAGGAATTGTGAAGCTCTCTGTATCACTGTTCAATGATAGTTCTTGACTTAGAGCCATTTTGTTTCACTATTGTTGAGTATCAAGATTCTGAGTTGAGTTACCTCAGTTCCTTCCCCAGATTATTTTTTAAAAGTATGACATGTTTATTATATCAGAAAGTTTTAATTTCACCACAGAAGACTTACACAGATAAATGATTCCACCCTTGGTAAAGATGCAGGGAAAAGACTAATTAGAAAACCATTGTTGGACTGGGTACAAGATAAAAAGAAAGGTTTGGTAAAGTATTTAAGATGTATAAGATGAGATATACATATGTAGTTTCGTTCTTCTATGTATGGGTATCCAGTTTCCCAGCACCATTAGTTGGAGAGGACAGCTTGTCTATAAAGTAAGTTTTTGGCATCTCTGTCAACAATTTGGTGTCTCTAGCTGTCTAGGTTTATATTTAAATCCTCTGTTCTGTTCCATTGATATATGTATTTCTTTCTGACCAGGACCATGTCATTTTTGATGATATGGTTCTTTCCCTTGACAGAGGAAGTGAACAAAAATATGCTCTATGTAAACAATAAAATTTTATTCAGTTATAAAGAACAAACTTTTGGGTTTTTTTTCAGGGATATGAATACAACTGGAGATTCTCATGAAAACTGAGACTCAGAACAACAAAAATCACCTGTTTTCTTCCAGTTAAACTTTTAATGTTCTATATAGGTATAAAGATCATGTATCTATATAATATGAAAATATTAATGAAACTAGGGGAACAAAAGCAACTAACTAGAACGAGGGACAAGAGAGGAAGGAAAGAGATGTGGGGGACCGTGGTCAAAGTATAATGCACATTTGTATGAAAGTGGTCGTATAAAATTCATTGCTATGGACAATAAGTGTGTACTAATACACCAAAAGATCACATAATCCAATAAAAAAATGGAGTACAGACCTAAACAGAGAACTCTCAACAGAGGAATCTAAAATGGCTGAAAGACACTTAAGGAAATGTTCAACATCCTTAGTCATCAGAAAAATGCAAATCAAAACAACTCTGAGATTCCATCTTACACCTGTAAGAATGGCCAAGCTCAAAAACACTGATGACAACTTATGCTGGAGAGGTTGTGGGGAAAAGGGAACACTTCTGCATTGCTGGTGGGAATGCTAGCTGGTACAACCCCTATGGATGTCAGTGTGGTGATTTCTCAGAAAATTAGGAAACAACCTTCTTCAAGACCCAGTAATACCACTTTTGGGTATATATCCAAAGGATGCTCAATCGTGCCACAAGGACATGTGCTCAACTATGTTCATAGCAGCTTTGTTTGTCATAGCCAGAACCTGGAAACAACCTAAATGCCCATCGACCAAAAAATGGATAAGGAAAATGTGGTACATTTACACAATGGAGTACTACACAGCAGAAAAAAAATGACATCTTGAATTTTGCAGGAAAATGGAGCTAGAAAACATTATTTTGAGTGAGGTAACTCAGACCCAGAAAGACAATTATCACATGTACTCACTCATAGGTGGTTTTTAAACATAAAGCAAAGAAAGCCAGCCTATAAACCACAATCCCAGAGAACTTAGACAACAATGCGGACACTAAGAGAGACTTACATAGATATAATCTACATGGGAAGTAGATTATATAAAAAGACAAGATCTCCTGAGTAAATTGGGAGCATGGGGGCCTTGGGGGAGGATTGAAGTGGTGAGGGGAGAGGCAGGGAGGGGAGCAGAGAAAAATGTAGAGCTCAATAAATATCAATAAAATAAAAAAAACAAAAAATAAAAGTATTCCATTTATACTGCCACCATATAGGTAGCTGGGCAAGTGAATAAATAATTTCACTACTTCTTGAGTTTTTATTTATGTCTATCAGAGCAAAGCCCAAACATAGTTTTGGAAATATTGATTTATCCTGTGAAGGAACCAGGAATCAAGCCACTATCATGGTGTGAATATGAAATGGCCCCCACGACCTCATGTGTTTTAATACTTGGTCTCCAATTCATTTGGGCAAGGTTGTAGAATGTTCAGGAGGTGGGACATAGCTTATGAAGTTGGCTGTTGGGGGTGAGCTGTTAGGTTACAATATAACCCTGCTTCCTGGCTGGCACCCTACAACAAACAGCTACACACTGCCATACCATCTTGCCTTGGTGGATTGTATACTAGAAAGGGGCAAGGCTTTGCATAACTACAGGTCTCCAATACATTTGTAATCCCAATGACAATTTTCAGTGCAGCAAAGTTGATAAACTAAAACTCCAAAAGAGGAATCTAGATCTCTGTACCCACTGTTGAGTTACATCCATCTTCTGGCACTTCACTTTCACATAGAACACAATAGGTTAGGCATTTGACATAGATGGGTACTTGAATTTGAATTTGGATGAGGTAAAATAAAAACTTAGGACCAAATTCTTTGTTACACTATGATAGGTACATGCAGCTGGTATCTTAACACTGTAGTTTGATGTGGGATGTTCTTCTGTATATGTGTTACTTTTATTGGCTGATAAATAAAGCTGTTTCAGCCAATGACTTAGCATAGTAAAGCTAGGCAGGAAATCTGAACAGAGATACATAGAGAGAGTAGGCGGAGTCAAGGAGATGCCCTGTAGTTGATGAAGGAGACAGGTGCCGAACCTTACTGGTAAGCCACAGCCTCATGGTGATACATAGATTAATAGAAATAGGTTAATTTAAGATGTAAGAATTAACTAGAAATATGCCTGAGCCACTGGCCAAGCGGTGTTGTAGTTAATATAGTGTTTGTGAGATTATTCGGGTCATGGTGGCCAGGAAACCAATGCACAGTCTCTGTTTACAATAGATGGATGGCACAAACTGAGAGACTATTTCCACTGTCTTAGTTAGGGTTTCTATTGCTGTGAAGAGACACATGACCACAGCAATACTTATAAAGGAAAACATTTAATTGAGGTGGCAACTTATAGTTCAGAGGATCAATCTATTATCACTGTCGCATGGAGCATGGAAGCATGTAGGAAGACATGGTGCTGGCTATATCTTGATCAGAAGGCAGCAGGAAACGGATTCTGTATGACACTGAATGAAGCTTGAACACATATGAGACCTCAAAGCTCACCTCCACAGTGACACACATTCTCCAACAAGGCCATACCTATTCCAACAAAACCACACCTCCAAACAGTGCCATTCTCTTCAGGGAGTCATTTTCTTTCTAAACCACCAAATCCACCATTCCAGTATATTCTATTTGAAAGTGTTCTCCTAAGTATGATAGAATCTGAAAAATTCAAATTAGGCGCTCACAACTAACTGTCTTATGGTCAGTCATATATTCATGCATACATCTAAATATATATGTATTTATACAAAGTCTAAATAATAGCAAATTTTAATTAAAAACAAATGATCCACTCTCAGTTAGTTTAATAACCTTTTTAGTTAATCTCCTTCGATATGCCTGTGCAAATTTTGGCTCTGATGTATATTTATGCCATTTTGTATTTGACTAGTTTTGATTTAAATTATATAAAACATCTTGTTGATGTTCCAACATAATCTTAATTATCATTTTAATGCTTGCATAATATTTCATTACATCAATGTCCCATAATTTATTAAGCCATTTCTCTAGAGTTAGACCTTCTCCTAGAGCTTAATCCTTTTTTAAAATCCTAATTAACTTCACAAAACAGTTTTGTATATAAATATTTCCACCGTTCTCTTGTACTTCATAACCATTTTGTTTATTCACATATTCTTCTTAATGGAGATCCCATTTGGAGCATCTATGGTGCCCAGAGTATAAAGCTATCCATGACTAAGTTAATCCAATAACAAAAAACAAAATAGTTTATGCAAGCAACGGATTTAGCAGTTGTTTATGTGTATCTTTGGTGAATGACCTTGATTTAACTATGCAATTTCATTCTTCTGCAGCCTTCACTCCCTTATATCCTATAATGCACTTGGTCCCAGAGATAGTCTATAGAAAGGTAGAATTCATGATACCCATCAGAAATAACTGTCAAACTCCATTTTTATTTTCCCTTGCAACCTCAACTCTTCTCTTCCAAACTTACATTCTTGACAGAGTGCAATAGGTGAGCCTCGCCCTCAGAAATCCACCTATGTGATCATGGTATCTCCCCTGCCAGGTAAGAAAAGAGGTAGAAAAGCTTGCATTTAGTGGTCCAGTTGTTTCTATGCTGTACCTGTGATATACCGCAACCTCTATCTACTTACATTCAGAAATAAGGTCTAGAATTAGAGGCATTTTACCAGCGCTAATCTCTCCTTGAAGCAGAAAATACTTTGCCATTTTCATTCTAATATTTGGTCTCCAGAAAATTTTAGGACAGGCTGCTATGTTTCTATCTTCAACCTAGGGTGCAGATACAACCACAGAGTAGGACAACAGAAAGGAAATACATACAATACTTCATAATTTGAGGCTTTCTAAGACATAAGCACCCAGAGCTGGAAGGTTGATCAGTGGTTAAAGGTCCTTGCTGCTCTTGTCATGAACCCAAATTTGATTACCAGCAGCCATGTCAGGTGTCTTCCATCAATAGGTAACTCCACCTCCAGGGTAGCCAATGCCCTCAACTGGCCTCTGAGGACACCCATATGGCAGAACCCCCTACACAAACTTTTTTAATTAAATGTATGTGGTAAAAGGAGGGGAGGGGTATTCGGTTAATAATAATGGAACTTGATGTGTTTCAAAGTAGGTTTGAGTCCTTTCTCAAAAGCAAAGAATATGCTTTATGTTTGTCATAATCCATCAAGATGTATGAAAGGAAGCCACAATACTAATTTCCTTTGGTGTTACTCATATGTACATGTATTTAGGGCTGACTACATGGAATGGATAACCTATCAGGGAACCTGTCCCTGGAGAAGATTGATTCTCTCTGTCTCAGCATACATTGATTGCTTGTGGCTCTCCATGCAGCAGGGAAGCCTTGTGAGAATTCCCCCATCCACAGTGAAATGTCAATTGGTATGGTCATTCAGGTCTTGCTCCGGCAAACAGATTGTTGAGATTTTATGGGTGTAGCATTTTTGTCATGCTTGGTAGATAATGTCACAGCAGAGTTACAATTTTTCTGTGTTCCTCTTTCCCAATAGTCTCTGAACCTTACATATAAGGGTTGAGTTTCCCTGTAGATGTATCAACTGGGGCTGTCCTCCCTCGTGGCCATTTCTCCTTTACATTTTGTGCAGTTATAGATCTCTCTGATAGTATCTGTCTGTTCCAAACTTGATGACCGGTAGCTACATTTATCTTTGGCTATAAGGATAAGTGTTATGAATACAGCTAGAAGACAGGTGGTGGTGGCACACGCCTTTAATCCCAGCACTCGGGAGGCAAAGGCAGGCGGATCTCTGTGAGTTTGAGGCTATCCTAGTCTATAGAGTGAATTCCTGGACTGGCTCCATAGCTACTATGAAATTCTGTTTCAAAAACAAAACAACAACAACAACAAAAAGAGTACAGATAGAACCTAGGACCTATGCTGATATAGGAAAATGCCAGTGGTAGATTGTCCCTAAGATCTGTGACATCTGCTGGGAAATATTTTCTATTCTACTGGTTACAATTAAAAGTAGACTTAATGGTTAAACCAGGTGGAAATCATCAATCTGCACATCCTCAAAGAATACGAGTCAGCACAACATGTCTGTAAGGAAATTTTGAACTTTAAACAGCACATTATAAAACATTAACTAGCACATTTCAATGTTATCTTAGTTTCCTTCTGCAGGCATTCCTTACACATGCATGGAGGCATCTCACCCAGCCCAGGTGCAAACTAGCCATCTCCCCATGCACTGAGATAAGATATGTATATATACATTGGGTTATATTTCTGTTTTCTCTATCTATTGCGTAACATAAACTATACTGATAGACACATGTCAAGCCTCATAAAAGTTGCTTGAGCTTTTTATCTTTATTTGGGTTTGCAGATATTCAATTTAGAATATCCTTTGAACTTTAGCAGATTAACTTATTAAATAGCAAGAAGAGGTTAAGATAAGAGAAGTTATCTGAGTTCTTTATTCTACCAAGGACTCTGAGTTGTCATTTGTAAAGTGCTGCAGGGCTGAACAGATGGATGGGTAAGTAGCTATTCAATCCAGTCTCATTCAACACTGAATAAGAAAAAAAACTAGAGCATTATTCCAGCAGCTTCTCTGTATATTTTTCTCAAGGGACAAGTGTTACCCACAGGAAAATGGAATGTGCTGACTGAATTCTCATAATGGTGCTTTACTGGAAACCTACTGCCATGGTTTCAGTGCTTTTGGACACTGTATTATTTGGCTTGGGAAACTGCAACAGAGTACCAATAAATCACAACAGTTTCTTGGTTGCTGTTCTATGGGTTATAAGGTTTAAAATTAAGGTGTTATCGGGGCTGATTTCTTCAAAAGGCTGTGAGTGTAAATCTTTTTTAGGCCACTCTTATTACCTAATAATAGTCATTGTATTCTTATGGGAGTTAGTAACATGGCTTAGTGGGTGGAGGATCTTGATTCTGCACCTGATTACCTGAGTTCATCTCTCAATCCCACATAGTGGAAGGAAAGAAAATCAATAATACCCCAAATCTAAAAGCTGGGTATAATAAGCAGAAAAGAATGATCAGAGCAGAAACTAGTGAAAAAGAAACTAAAAGAACAATACATAGAACCAAAGAATTAAGCTTTTAAAATAAATACTTGATGTACTAGACAAACTAACCAAAAGGGAGAGACAATACAAATTCATAAATTTGAAGAAGAAAAATGGAAAGTTAATACACATTAGAATGAAACTCAGAGAACTACTAGGAATGTATGCTCATAGTCCAAAAGTTGGAATATCTAGAAAAATGGATAAATTTCTATATACACATAACCTATTAAAAGTAAATTAAAAAATAACTTAAACAGTTCCACAGCAACCAACAAGAAGCAGTTATAAAAAGTCTCTCAACAGAGGACAGTCCAGTACCAAATGGAATCCCTGTAGATTAAATTTTTAAAGAAGAAGTAGCTAAAACCAATGCTTTTAATCTGTTCCATAAAGTAGAAAGGGGAGTAGCATTGTCAAACTCATCTCACAAAGACAGCATTACCCTGATTCCACAACAAAATAAAAGTACAACAAAGAAAGAAAATTATACAACAATTTGATGAACATTAGTTACAAGATTTCTCGATAGAATTCTTGCAAGTTTAATTTAAGAACATACTAGGAAGCTCACATACTATAACCAAGTTGGTTTCAATCCAGGACTACAAGGTTGGTTCAACAAATGGAAATCAGTAAATATAATTCCTCAAATAAATAGACTTAAGTAAGGAAATGCATCTTAATCTATACAGAAAAGGTCCTCAAAAATTTATCATCCCATCATGATAAAAATTCAGGAGAAAATGGGACTAACAGGAACATACTTCAGAATAATAGAGATCATATATGACAAGTCTATCACCAACATTATACTAAGTAGGAAGATTTCAAAGTATTTTCTGTAAATTCTATTGTCTTCTGGCCTCTGGTCTCCATGAGCATTAGACATTCATGTGGTACAGCTACATTTATGTAGCCAAAACACTCACATACAAAAAATAAAAATAATTAAAAAGAAGGGAAAAGGATACAAATAGAAAAAGAGCTCAAAATTTCCCTATTAGTAGACCACACAATCCAATATTGACAAATCACAATGACGCCACCAGAAAACTCTTAGAACTGGCAAAGTTAAGAAAAGTATCAGAACACAAAATCAATAAAATTTCCATTGCTAGTTAGAAATTTGCTGAAAAGAAATGAGAAAATTATTCCATTCCCATTATCTTAGAAAAACTGAAATATCTAGGAATAAACTTAAGTGAAAATGTGGAAATCTATAATGAAACTATAGGGCACTTGAAGAACTTGAAGAAGATGTTAGGAGGTAGAAATTTTTTTGATTCTCATGGATTAACAAAATTAATATTATGAAAATGGCAATATTGAAATGTGATCTACAGGTTTGATACAATCCCCATCAAATTTCAGTGACATTCTCTACTGAACTAGAAAAAATTCTAACATATATATATAGAAACATGAAAGACCCCAAATGTCAAACAGTATCAATCAGAAGGAAGTGTGGCGCTACCACAATGTTTTATCTAAAATCATACTAAAGAGCCAGGCTAAAAGAGACAACACATAAAAACAGATAATCAGACAAATGGAATGAAATAGAAAAGACTGAAATAAGCCCATACATTTACCACTAGCTAATCTTTGACAAAAATACCCAAAGCATACTTCAGGAAAATATATAACCTTTTCTGGAAATATGCTGAGAAAACTGGACATGCAGAATAATTGTATTCATATTACTCACCCCTTACACAAATCAATGAAAAAAATAAATGAAAAACCTTAATATAGGACATGAAATTTTGAAACTACCAGAGGGAAACATGGATCAAAGACTTATATAAATATAGGCATAAGCATGTATTTCTGAGAATAATTCTAATAATACAGGAAATAATCTATAAAATTGACAAATAAAGTTAGGCATGAAATTAAGAAACTTGTGCTCAGCAAAGGAAATAGTTGTCAGAGTGAAAAGAGCTCACAGAATGAGAGAAAATCTTTTCCAGTTACAAATCAGAAAGGATATTCATATCTAGGACATAATTAAAAATAAAACAAAAACTTAAACAGCACCCAAAACAAATCTTCCAGTTAGTAGATGGAGTAATGAATTAAATAAACAACTGCCATAAGAAGAAATACAAACTAACAATAAACACTCTAACAAGAGTTAAACATCCTTAGCTATAAAAAATGCAAACTGAAACAACTTTGAGAGTTCATGTCATCCCAGTTAGAATAACTATAGTCAAGAAAACAAATGACAAGGAATACTGAATGTGAATTAATGAAACCACTACGGAAAGAAATGTAGATAGATGTCAAAGAAACTGAAAAGAATACTACCATTTGACTAAGGTACACACAAATGATTTTAAATATAACAAAGAGACACTGTTGCATCCATGTATGCCACTATGTTACTCAAAGTAGCCAAGAAATAGGCCATCCTAGATGTCAGTCAACAGCTGATAGATAAAGAAGATGAGTGTATACAAATAGAATTTCTAAGTAGTCTTAAGCAAGCGATAATGTACCATTGTAAGAAAGTGATTTCAACTGGAAACAAGTTGTAATTCCAGGTCCAAAGGATCAGATACTGTCTTCTGACTTCAGGGGATACTGCATGGATGAGGTACAAAGACAAATATACAGAAAACACTCCCTCATCATAAAAGAAACTTATAATAATATGAATAAAAATAACAACAGGGATCCTTGTGGTGAAAGAACTGTTCAATATCTTCTTTGTGGTATAGATGTACAAATCTAAACTGGTTACAAAGTTATATAGAATCTAATAGTGAACTTCAGAGTAAGCAAAACTGGAAAAATATGAATGTTTTTAGTGGTTTGTATCAATGTCAATATTTTCGCTGTTGCATATTATAGTTTGTAAATTATTACCATAGATATAAAAAGTAAAATTTGCAAAGGATTTCTCCTATTAATTTTTACATTTGTGTGAAACTTAAAATTATCTCACAAAATTGTGTCAGTTGCAAATTTACAGTATTAATTTTTTCTATTTTTTCTTATTCTTTTATTTTTTGCATTAAAAAATTTACATTTCCCACTTCACCCAGTCCCCTCCCGCTTCTGCCCTCCTCCCTCCCGCTGCTTCCTTAAAAGAGAGCATGGTGCCATGCACTGAGGGAAATCCAAGGCCCTCCCCCCTCCATCCCGGCCTAGGAAGGTGTGCATCCAAATAAACTAGGTTCCCAAAAAGATAATACATGCAAAGAGATAGGTCCTAGTGTCATTGTTAATGGCTTCTCAGTCTGTCCCCTTTGGCAGCCACATTCAGAGAGTGTGGTTTGATCATATGCTCGTTCAGTCCCGGTCCAGCTGGATTTGGTAAGCTCTAATGATCAGGCACACTGCCTCAGTGGGTGGACCAACCCCTCGCGGTCCTAACTTCCTTGCTCATCTTCTCCCACCTTCTGCTCTTCGACTGGACCTTGGGAGCTCAACCCATTCCTCTGATGTGAATGTGGGTCTCTGTCTCTATCTCCATCCATCGGACGAAATTTCTATGGTAGTGATCAAGATATTCATCAGTGTGAATATCAGACAATGCTAGTTCTGGCACCCTCTCCTCTGCTGCCCAAGGACCTAGCTGGGGACATCCCTGTGGACATCTGGGTTCTCCTCTAGAGCCAATTATCTTGCCAGTCCTAAAATGACTCCCTTAATGTAGATATCTTATTCCCTTCTCCAATATCCACCTTTCCTCCATCTCCACCCTCCCACTGCCCCAAGCTCTCCCCAGTCCTTCCCTTCTCCCTTCTCCTTCCCCCTCTCCGCTTCCCCCACCTCCCCATCGCCACCTCTATCCCCGCCCCCATATTCCCAACTTTTGCCTGGCAATCTTCTTTGCTTCCAATTTCCAGGAGGATCTATATATGTTTTTCTTTGGATTCACCTTGCTATTTGGCTTCTCTGGGCTTGTGAGCTATAAGCTTAGTGTCCTTTGTTTTATGCCTAGGGTCCACTAATGAGTGAGTATATACCATAATCGTCTTTTTGGGTTTGGGTTACCTCACTCAGGATAGCGTTTTCTATTTCCATCCATTTGCATGCAAAATTCAAGATGTCATTGTATTTTACCGCTGAGTAGTATTCTAATGTGTATATATTCCACACTTTCTAGATCCATTCTTCCATTGATAGGCACCTAGGTTGTTTCCAGGTTCTGGCTATTACAAACAATGCTGCTATGAACATAGTTGCACAAATGCTTTTGAAATATGATTAGGCATCTCTTGGGTATATTCTCAAGAGTGGTATTGCGGGATCCTGAGGTAGGTTGATTCCAATTTCCTGAGAAACTGCCACACTGATTTCCAAAGTGGTTGCGCAAGTTTGCATTCCCACCAGCAATGGATGAGTGTTCCCGTTACACCACATCCTCTCCAGCATAGGCTATCATTGGTGTTTTTGATTTTAGCCATTCTGACAGGTGTAAGATGGTATCTCAAAGTTGTTTTGATTTGCATTTCCCTGATCGCTAAGGAAGTTGAACATGACCTTAAGTATCTTTTGGCCATTCAAACTTCTTCTGTTGAGAATTCTCGGTTCAGATCATTACCCCATTTTTTAATTGGGTAATTTAGAATTTTAATGTCTAGTTTCTTGAGTTCTTTGTATATTTGGGAGATCAGACCTTTGTCTGATGTGGGGTTAGTGAAGATCTTCTCCCATTCAGTAGGATGCCTTTTTCTCTTAATGACTGTGTCCTTTGCCTTACAGAATCTTCTCAGTTTCAGAAGGTCCCATTTATTCATTGTTGCTCTTATTGTCTGTGCCACTTAGGTTTTACATAGGAAGTGGTCTCCAGTGCCCATGTATTGCAGGCTACTTCCAAATTTCTCTTCTATGAGGTTCAGTGTGGTCAGATTTATATTGAGGTCTTTAATCCATTTGTACTTGAGTTTTGTGCATGGTGATAGATAAGGATCTATTTTCATTCTCCTACAGGTTGACATTCAGTAATGCCAGCACCATTTGTTAAAGATGCTTTCATTCTTCCATTGTATACTTTTAGCTTCTTTGTCAACTATGAGGTGTTCATAGGTGTGTGGATTAAATTCTGGGTCTTCGATTCGATTCCATTGGTCAACGTCTCTGTTTTTGTCTCAATACCAAGCTGTTTTCCTTACTGTAGCACTGTAATAGAGTTTGAAGTCAGGGAAGGTAATGCCTCCTGAAGTTCCTTTATTGTGTAGGATTGTTTTGGCTATCCTGGGCTTATTGTTTTTCAATATAAACTTAGTTATTGTTCTCTCAAGGTCTGTGAAGAATTTTGTTGGGATTTTGATGGGGATTGCATTGAATCTATAGATTGCTTTTGGTAGAATTGCCATTTTTACTATATTGATCCTACCAATCCAGGAGCATGGGAGATCCTTCCATTTTCTGGTATCCTCTTCAATTTCTTTCTTCAAGGTCTTAAAGTTCTTGTCAAATAGATCTCTTACTTCTTTGGTTAGTGTTACCCCAAGAAACTTTATGTTATTTGTGGCTATCGTGAAAGGTGATGTTTCTCTGATTTCCCTCTCTGTTTCTTTATCCTTTGTATATAGGAGGGTTACTGATTTTTTTGAGTTGATCTTGTATCCTGCACATCACTGAAGGTATTTATCAGCTGTAGCAGTTCTTTGGTGGAGTTTTTGGGGTCACTTATATATACTATCATATCATCTGCAAATAACGAAAGTTTGACTTCTTCCTTTCCAATTCGAATCCCCATGATCTCCTTATTTTGTCTTATAGCTATTGCTAGAACTTCAAGCACTATATTAAGGAGATATGGAGAGAGTGGACAGTCTTGTCTTGTTCCTGATTTTAGTGGAATCGCTTTGAGTTTCTCTCCATTTAATTTGATGTTATATGTCAGCTTGCTGTATATTGCTTTGTTTATATATTTGTTCATATTTAGATATGAACCTTGTATCCCTAATCTCTCTAAGACCTTTATCATAAAGGGGTGTTGAATTTTGTCAAATGCTTTCTCAGCATCTAATGAAATGATCATATTTTTTTCTTTCAGTTTATTTATATGATAGATTACATTGATAGATTTTCGTATGTTGAACCAGCTCTGAATCTGGGATGAAGCCTACTTGGTCATAATGGATGATTTTTTGATGTGTTCCTGGATTTGGTTTGCCAGTATTTTATTGAGAATTTTTAAATCAATGTTCATGAGTGAGATTGGTCTGTAATTCTCTTTCTTGGTTGCGTCTTTGTATGGTTTTGGTATCAGAGTAACTGTAGCTTCATAAAAAGAGTTTGGCAATGTCCCTTCTGTTTCTATTATGTGAAACCTCTTAAGGAGTATAGGTATTAGCTCTTCTTGGAAGTTCTGGTAGAATTCTGCATTAAAACCATCTGGTCCTGGGCTTTTATTGATTGCGAGGTTTTTGATGACAGCTTCTATTTCCTCGCGACTTATAGGTATATTTAAATTGTTCACCTGGTCTCTATTTAATTTCGGTATATAGTATTTATCTAAAAAACTGTCCATTTCTTGTACATTTTCCAATTATGTGGCATACAGGCTTTTGTAGTAAGACCTAATGATTCTCTGAATTTCCTCAGTGTCTGTTGTTATGTCCCCCTTTTCATTTCTGATCTTGTTAATTTGAGTGTTCTCTCTCTGCCTTTTGATTAGTTTGGATAGGGGTTTGTCAATCTTGTTGATTTTCTCAAGGAACCAGCTCTTTGTTTCATTGACTCTTTGGATTATTTTCTGTGTCTCTATTTTGTTGATTTCAGCCCTCAGTTTGATTATTTCTAGTCTTCTACTTCTCCTGGGTGAGTCAGCTTCTTTTTTTTCTAGAGCTTTCAGGTGTGTTTTAAGTCACTTGTGAGCTTTCTCCGTTTTCTTTATGTGGGCACTAAGTGCTATGAACTTTCCTCTTAGCACTGTTTTCATAGTGTCCCATAGGTTGGGATATGTTGTGTCTTCATTTTCGTTGAATTCAAGGAAGACTTTAATTTCTTTATTTATCTCTTCCTTGACCCAGGAGTGGTTCAATAGTTGACTGTTCAGTTTCCTTGAGTTTGTAGGCTTTCTGGGAGTGGAATTGTTCTTAAATTCTAACTTTACTCCATGATGATCCAATAAGACACAGGTGGTTACTCCAATTATGTTGTATCTGTGGATGTTTGCTTTGTTACCGAGTATGTGATCAATTTTCGAGAATGTTCCTTGAGATGCTGAGAAGAACGTATATTCTTTCCTGTTTGGGTGGAATGTTATATAGATGTCTATTAAGTCCATTTGATTCATTACATCTGTTAGTTCTCTTATTTCTCTGTTAAGTTTCTGTCTGGTTGACCTGTCCATTGGTGAGAGAGGAGTGTTGAAATCTCCTACTATTAGTGTGTGGGGTTTGATGTGTGCTTTGAGTTCTAGTAATGTTTCTTTTACATATGTGGGTGCTTTTATATTAGGGGCATATATATTCAGGATTGAAACTTCATCCTGATGTAATATTCCATTTAAGAGTATAAAATGCCCATCTCCATCTCTTCTGAATGATTTTAGTTTGAAGTCGATTTTGTTAGATATTAGTGTAGCCACACCTCCTTGTTTCTTAGGGCCATTTGATTGAAAAACCTTTTTCTAACCCTTTACTCTAAGATAATGTCTGTCTTTGTGGTTGAGGTCTGTTTCTTGCAAACAACAGAATGTTGGATCCTGTTTTCATATCCAATCTTGTAACCTGTGTCTTTTTATAGGTGAATTGAGTCCATTGATATTAAGTGATATTAATGACCAGTGCTTGTTAACTGAGGTTATTTTTTTGGTGTTGTAGAGTTTGTGTGTTTCCTTTCTTTGAGTTGTGCCAGTGGAGGGTTGTTAGATGACTGTGTTATTATGGGTGTTGTTTGCTTCCTTTAGTTGTGGTTTTCTTTCTAGTACTTTCTGTAAGGCTGTGTTTGTGTCTATGTCTTGCTTAAATTTGTTTTTATCCTGAAATATCTTGTTTTCTCCATCGATGGTGAATGAAAGCTTTGCTGGGTATAGTAGTCTGGGCTTTCATCCATGGTCTCTTAGTGTCTGTAGCACATCTATCCAAGACCTTCTGGCTTTCATGGTTTCCATAGAGAAGTCAGGTGTAATTCTGATAGGTTTACCTTTATAAGTTACTTGTCCTTTTTCCTTTGCAGCTCTTAGTATTCTTTCTTTATTCTGTATGTTTTGTGTTTTGATTATTATATGGCGAGGGGATTTTTTTTTATCCAGTCTATTTGGTGTTCTTTATGCTTCTTGTACCTTCATAGGCATATCCATCTTTAGGTTGGGAAAGTTTTATTCTATAATTTTTTGAATATATTTTCTGGGCCTTTGAGCTGTAATTCTTCTCCTTCCTCTACCCCTATTATTCTTAGGTTTGGTCTTTCCATGGTGTCCTAGATTTGCTGGATGTTTTGTGATGAGAATTTGTTGGATTTCTTGTTTTGTTTGATCAATGAGTTTATGTTCTCTATTGTATCTTCAGCGTCTGAGATTCCTTCTTCTATCTCTTGTATTCTGTTGGTTATACTTGTCTCTGTAGTTCCTGCTCGTTTACCCAGATTTTTCATCTCCAGCCTTCCCTCGGTTTGTGTTTTCTTCATTGCCTCCATTTCAGTTTTCAGGTCTTGAAGTGTTTCCATTACCTGTTTGATTGCTTTTTCTTGGTTTTCTAGGGTATCTTTGAGGGATTTATTCATTTCTCTTAACTTTTTGGTAGTCTTCTCCTCCATTTCTTTAAAGGAGTTTTTCACATCCTCTCTAATGGTCTCTATCACTTATATAATATTATGTTTAAAGTCGATTTCATCTACTTCTTCTGGATTAGGTTGTTCGGGTCTTCCTGTTGCATATTCACTGGATCCTGGTGTTTTCATGTTGCTTTCCAGGTTGTTGGAGGAGTTCTTGCATTGGCACCTACCCATCTCTTCCTTTGATTGCACTCAGGGGATTCTGGGCAGCTGGGGTCCTTCTGGCAAGGTGTGCACATGCTCACCCCTCTGGATTGCTGATCTCAGTGCAGGAAGAGGGAGTCCCTTCTGGATCGCCAATCTCAGCACAGGAAGAGGGAGTCCTGGTGGCCCAAGGACCTGGCAGAGGAAAGGGTGAACTTGCAAGGAGTGGGCAGGGTTGTGTGGAACAAAGAGGCCCCCTGCAGCAGGGGCTAGTGGTGCCAGCACTCCCTCCTGGGGACCTTCCCACCAGGCATGCACCCACTCACCCCTCTGGATCGCTGATCCCAGCACCAGAAGAGCTTAATTTTATATTTGTGTGAAACTTAAAATTATCTCACAAATTGTGTGAGTTATAACCTTACAGTTTGGTTTGATGTTGGACTGCATCTTCTAGATAGTAAGTTAAACAAATGCTTTGTTTTTGCAAGTTTTGGGTGTTTCATAGTAGAACCATGAAACTAATACATGGATAAACCAGTAAACTTCTTTTACAACAGGTAAAATCTAAGGGCATTCATTCTCCTTGCAAAGCTGTAGAGCAACTAGGAACCTCACACAATGCTAATGGAAATTCAAAATGGCACTACCACCTCAGAAATAGAATTGGCAGCTTTGTTGCAAAATTAAATATATACTTACATAACCTAACAATTTTATTCTTTGATATCTATCCTATCAAAATGCACTGTTGTGTATATACAAAAACCAACACATAATTTCCTTCAATTTGGTGGTATGTTTATATTTTATATTAATTAACATGTTGATTGTATAAATTGAGGGGTTTCATCAAACATTTACATAAATGTGTATCATATAATTTACTCATATTCAATGCTCTGTCACCATCTCTTGCCCCTTCCTCCCCCTACAGTCCTACTTCTGCTTTCATCATTTACACACGCAATTTTAAATCTGGATTCCTCACATGAGAGAAAACATTCCACTTTTATCTTTTTCTCTCTGAGATCTTCAGTTTCCTTCATTTCCAACAAAATAACAATTTTGTTTTTTTTATGGCTAAATAAAATTCCACATGCAACACATTTTCTTTGTTTACTCAACTGTCACAGAACACTTGGTGAAACAATAAACACTGATGTATAGGTATCTCTGTAATATGGAGTGATATAATATACAAGCAACTTAAATACTACTCATAAGAAAAAGGGATAAGCTATCAACACTGGAACCATCAATTAATCACAAAGGCAATAAATTAGAATGAAGCAAATATGTGAAGGTTACATACTATATTATTATACTTACAATATGTTGTAGCAAGACAAACAGATTATTGTTTGACAGAAGTTAGCAAGGGAAGTCATATATGAGAGCAGAATTGTAACATGAAGTCATTTTTAAGGAATGAGAGAACTATTGTGTATCTTGTTTGTGGTATTGAATACAGACATCTAAATATGTTAAACTCACAAAAAATGTTTATTAAAAGGGGGAAAGGAAATAAATTAGAATGGATGTTTGGTGTGGGAAGTCCTTCTGTATATGTGTTGCTTTTATTGGTTAAGGAATAAAGAGTTTGCATTGGCCTGTGATAGGGCAGAGTAGAGCTAGGTGGGGCGGTCGGGGGAACTAAACTGAATGCGGGGAGGAAGAAGGCAAAGTTGAGAGAAGCTACGTAGCCCCGCTGGAGACAGACCCTGGATGGAACCTTACTGGTAGGCCACAAGCCTTGTGGTAAAATATAAACTAATAGGAATGGGTTAATTAAGATACAAGAGTAAGCCAGAAATACGCTTAAGTTATTGGCCAAGCAATAATTTAAATAATATAGTTTCTGTGTGATTATTTCAGGAGTCTGGTCAGCCAGAAAATGAACAAACGGCCTCTTACTACAGATGTTGAATAGTTTTATAACCAGTAGTTCCTCCTAACAATTTTTGGTCAATCCTCCGATTCTCCATACCAAAAGACATAAAATCAGTGACTAGTTACCTATATATTTGGTCTTGATCTAAAAGTCTATTCTGCCTGTCCAGGCTGCTTAAGAACAAAAAAGTTGGAAATGACGTTTAATGTGATTTTTCAATTTTTAAGATGCATCCTCAACATATAAACATAATTTCATGTTAGCCTTTTGTATGTACCCTACAATAATTGTGTGTATCTTAGGCTAACCTTGAACTCATGATATTCCTGCTTCAGCTTTTTGAGTCCTAGGGTTATAGGCATATACTGCCATGCTAGGCCTACAGATTTTTAAATATCATGTGTTTTAAAGAGTTTGAATTTATCCTTTAAAAATGTGATGTTTTAATCCCAGTGCTTGGGAGGCAGAGGCAGGTGGGTCTCAGTGAGTTCAAGGCCAGCCTTGTCTACAAAATGAGTTCCAGGATAGCCAGGACTATTACACAGAGAAACCTTGTCTCAAAAAACCAAAAAAGTGATATTTTTCCTATAATTAAGACTAATGACATTAAAATACCAGTGTAGCTATTTCCTAATGGTTTTGAACTACTTGTTTGTTATATATGGTTTGATGTTACTCATATTAATTTTGAAACAAATTTACACAGGAGGAACTGTGAAGCACCAAGAAGTAATATCAGAAACATTCTGATGTGTTGAAACCAGTACCGAAATGAAAATTTTCTCTTTCCCTTTGGTTTTGGTCCTACTTCCAGCTTGAACTGGGCACATGCTGGAATAGTCTGCACCTTCATAATGTTGAAGCTTCCCGTTCTCTGTTGGATCTACTATCTATTGACCCCTAATGAATATTTTATGGAATAAAAGAAATAAAGGAGTCATTATCATCACTGTCATTCTCTGTTAAAAGTGCTATTTTACTTCATCCCATCACTGACAAACGTCATTCCTGCTTTGAAAAACCCATGTACTCAATAGAGTTTTTGTGGATTAATTGACTGAACAAACACATTTTCCCATTACCTTGTCCAAACACAAAATGTACTTCTAGTTCCTACTCACTAATTCTTTTATAAATCCAGTGACTCTTTACTTTTACATAATGCAAATACCTGAGCATTATGCATATTCATTCAGATAAATGTTTATTATTCAATTATGTGTGTGTCATAAACATATTCACAGTCTATCACTCTGGTCCTAAGAAAGAAACTAACCACATTCCTGAGGAAGCTATACTCCATCTTTTTTTTCTGTCAAGCTTGGCTCCATTCATAAAATGACATTAAATAAGTGTTTTAAATGGATGATGACAGGGTAACTTTGGATAGCCGCTGATGCAAAAGGATTTTATTCACATTTAATGGCTGTGGAAAGAGAAATAAAGAAATGTACATTCTTTGTTTCTAATAATATGATGGACCATTATCAACTCTGACTATAACAACAGTATACAAACTTCTGGACTTTAAAACATTGGTGATTTTGATATAAAACTCTTAGTATTGCTTCTACTATCCCTATCAAACAGCAGTTCCAAGAATGTCATTAGTTTAAGGGAAAAACTAGCATCAAGAAGTGAAAAGTGTCTTTGAAATAAGTTTGCATGGTTCCTAAGTGTAATCTTACTTTGGCAGAAAGAAAAGCAGAAGGCCTAGGAGAAATCAACATGGCAGTGCGATCCTAATCATACTTGGTATATACTTCAAAGCATATATTTTCCACAACCCACAACCCACAACCCTCAACTTGTGTTTTAAATGAGATGCACTGTAAGTTTTCTATGTGGAAAATATTTTCAAAATGAAAGGCATCTGAGGGGGGTGAAATGTCAATATCATCATTTAAAGTCTTGCTGCCACATATGAGCCAACGTCTTCCTGACCATTCGTGGTACACTTTTCAGTTAGAAGCGATTATCTAACCTGGATGCTGGGTATGGGTGGAGTAAGGAGCACACAGATCATAATTGTATCACATTGCCTACAAAAATTTGCAAATGCTGGCCACTATCCTATTTGATTTACCTCTCTGAATCTCCTTTCCCCTGAGTAATACTGATTTTATAGTTGCAGTCTCTGTTTAAGTTGTCTCTCAAGCTTAGGCGAGTAGCCAGGCACTCACACACATGCCATTGTGTTTGAAGATCTTAAATCCCCAGAAGGAAAATTTTTCTTTCTTCTCCCAAACTAATTTCAGGCCTAGTCCACAGAGGACCCTCCAGGTGCTAGCAGTTGCAAGTGGGCCATTCTCATCTGGTGAATGTGTTTAAACAAGTAACTTTGTTCTCCTTTTTTGCTTTTTAGAGATCATCACATCACTAAGGAAGAAGATGAATAGATGCAAAGAGGGGGGAATAGGCCCTTTATCCCTTCAGCACAATCTCTGCAAGAGGGCACAGTCTTTAACTTGGATTTGAGGAAGGTTTGCAGGGAAAGCAGGTCTTCCAGCGCAACCGTCTAACGGTGTCTCATGGGTATATTTCTTTGTATGTTTTCTCTATAATACGAAATATTGATTCTTACTTGTTAAAATTTATCTTTATTTTTTCCAGCCTTTATATGGCTCATGGTTTCTGCCTAAGAACTGCATATCAGGTATTTTATTATCTTCTAATTTATTACAAATATTATTTTGCTTTAAATGTCCTTTTGCTTACTCAGAACTCCATACAAGTGGACTGTGAATTGAAGACAAGAATGAAGCTTCTTTATTTTGGAAGAGCACATAGGGAACAGAAGATAAGAGCCAGCTGTGGACAAAAGGAGAGCCATTTGTGGTGGTGCACATCTGCAATCCCAGTACTTTGGAAGGCAAGAAGATCACAACCTCCTGGCCTGATTGGTAAGATCTTCTCAGAAGAAACAAGGAAGGAAAAAAGGGATGAATGGAGAGGAGGGGGAAATGAAAGCTTCTGCAATCCATCTGCAAGTAACTGGAGCAGATAACAGGAGATAACTGAGCTTAACCTTGGTAGAAACCTCGGAAGCATCATTTAGTATAGACTTCTTGACAACTGAAGTGAAGTGGAGGAGGTAGGGTCACATCTAGAATATTTATCACGGATTCCATTCCTTGTTGATTGAATGTGTCTCATGTATCATAAGCCTTCCAGGTTGTGCATGTGATACGGAAGCCTACACTTCTATGCTGGATAAATTTCTTAGACTAATAGAGGCAAGTGTTAAGTTGGGAATCTAATGGACATTGATAACGATCTTTATTTGCAGCTACAACTGAACTCAAGTAGTCCAATGAAATATGAAACAGAACACTAGTGGTGTCTGCTCCTGCTTTCTTCTGTACTCGGATTTGCTTAATAAAATTCATTGACAATGAAAGAAAGTGCTACAAATGCACATTTTGAATTATTAACCCTGACCAATAAAGAAGTTGTATTGTGGTTTGGATATGGTGTTGGTGTATTTATCCAAAGGCTAGAGGTCTTATTTGTTTTTCATCAGCAAACTCTCTCTCTCTCTCTCTCTCTCTCTCTCTCTCTCTCTCTCTCTCTCTGTGTGTGTGTGTGTGTGTAAAAGAGAGAGAAGATGAGAGCATAAACTGTAGAAAATAGTTCAAATACCCATTTTATTGTAATAAATTTATACAGTAAGAGCTGTTGAAAACTAAAGGTGAATGTGCTATTTATTTTGTACTAATCACTTAGCATAGTATTTTTTTTTCAATCAAAAATAACCAAACTTGATCCAATAAGATGACTCAGTGGGCAAATTCACTTGCCATGAATCCTGATGGTCCTCGAACTATTTATATAAGCTTAATCTGCTTTCCAGAGTAGGGTCAGCCATCTGAATGTCAGGGAAGATAAGGAACATTGAGCTTCTGATGCAGAAATGAGTTTTGAGCAGCAGCCATTTCAGTTTAGATGGCTAGATAGCAGCTGCTCAGAGTATAGCATCCCGGATTTGACTGTAGTAGGGGAACAGCCATGTTGTCATCCTGTAATTCTGCAGGTTGCTTTCTGTCAAATTATCATGGAAACTTCACCTACCTTAACTCTGAACAATTCTATGAATTATCTCTATTACCCTTTAATTTTGCTTTTTTTTTATTTTGAAAGGAAAGCTTCCTTTTTGCTTAATCAGCCAGTTGCTTTCTAGTATATACAGCTAAGTATATTGAACAATACAGAAATTGGAACCAGAAGGCGTTTCAGACAACAGAACCCTAGGGGAATGGGAGAGATTTTGATTGGTTATGTAGTGCAGCAACCATGGAAACATGCTGCACAGCTCTCCTTCAGGAAAACATGCTGAGTGAAGCAGAGAGCACAGTGATTGGCAGCTTCCAGCTGCTATTCCTCTCAGCTAGCAGTTAAGCCAAGGCTGAAGCATTGGAGTAAGCATGTTCCTCCCTCGGGCCAGGTTTCCTCTGAGGAACAACTTTAGGTTTGGAAAACCCTAGTAGAATTGCTTTGTCTTTCTGCCCATTCCCCCCTTCCCTTTGCTATTTTCTTCCAAAGATTGGAGGCTCTACCTGCCTATAACTTCTCTCTTTATTTTTACCCTCCCTGGACTGTTCCTGCTATAAACTTTGCACTTTTAATCTCATCTTGGCCTGTGGCACTCAAAGAACCTAGCTAACTTAGGTGGTACTGGCAAAGGTCAGGGAAAATATATAGAAAGGAATCTGGGCTGGCTCACTCAGCACCTAGATGGTAAGGGGAAGCCTACCCCACCTGAATCACCTAGGAATATTTCCCAGTGTGGAAGAATTCCCTAACAGAGTTTGATGATTCAGAGATTTGAGAGATACAAGTGCCATAAGAACAGGAGAGGGGTGGTTGTGACTAAGTTCTTTTGACATCCTGTATGGAGATGATGTGAGACTAAGAGTTGTTTGCAGTTAAAGACTATGATGACCAGAGTGACTACTGGCAGCTTAACAAAGAGGCTACTTCTTAAGGAGCAGGAACTGATGCTGATACAAATGGGCCGAAGACCCGACTGAGCAACAAAGGTCTAGAGGCATTCGAACATTAAGGCAAAGCAGGACAGTTGTGCAAGTTCAAGACCTTGGTGGAAAAAAAATATGAGCCTTGAAACATATACTAGGGATATCTGAATGGATGCTTTTTGGGGTTATAGCTCTGCATACATCTCCAATCCCTCAATGCTTTAAAGGCAACTACAGTTCCTTCAGTAAAAACTAGAATTTCCCCACATATTGGAAGATGCTACAGGCTTCCACCTTGTAGCTGATTCAAATCAAGAGCTTTCCCATATCAGGAACTGTTCCACCTATACACTTGGCCACCAGGCTGATAACTAAAGTTAAATGCCAGAATTACTGCATGGTTAGGTCCAAAAGCAAAGAATGGGGTTATATATGATGATAGCTTCAAGAATTACTTAGTATGCACCAATAAGAACAAGTAATATTGTGGTTTGTATTTTGAAGTTGCTTGAAAGGGACTAGACTCTATAACTAAATGAGTCCAAGTTAATTAAGGTGGAAAAATTTAAATGATTGGAGAAAATATTCTAGAATGTAGCTTTTGGAAGCCCAGAGAGTGACAGACATCATTTCACGGTAGGTGAAATGATGTCTGAGTTCTCATAGCAGGCAGTAGACATAGACTGAAGAGCTTGAAAATGGGTATATTGGAGTGTATATATTACATGGAGCCAGATGAGCTAGTGGGAAGGCTGGGAAGACGTTCTATTCATCAAGCGTATCAGGAATGAAGTAGCAAGAGGGGAAGCATTATCACTGATGTGAATGGTAATGGTTCCTTTCAGGACATGGGAAAGAAAATGCCTTAAATTAATCAGTATGACAAAGCATATGGGCTAACATTTGTATGTCATACCTTACGTGCCTCTGGGGAGCATTTACCATAGAAAAACAGCATAAAGGAAAACACAAAAAATGTCTTGGCTATCTGATGGTATGCAGACATTTGTCACTGGCCTCCACGTGTTTGCCTCAAGGATTCCTCAGCGGTCTCAGTGGAAACATCCTTAGAGTCTAAAGACTGCCAGCGCTTGCTCTCTCTCCCACTTCAGCCAAATCTGCTGCACACCTCATTTCATATGCTCACTGAAACACTTGCTGGGAATTAGAGGGGTGCTTTAGCAGTTCATAGGTCTTTACAGCAATGAGAACTGAAATTTGGATCACCTTTAATCACTAAAAATAAAGTATATAATAGAACAATTTAAACTGTTTGGTAAATCTGTGGAGTTCAAAACTGCTATCCCAAATATTGCAAAGAAAATGAGGGTTGCAGAGATGAGCTACAAGCTCAAGGATTTAAGATGTTAAAAATTTGCAGAGAAGGTGTAGCTGAAAACTATGCACTAAAATGAAACTGAAGGTTGGAAAATTACAATTTCATTCCGAACTTCATTAGGGCTCATGTGAAAATTAGAAGACTGTCCAAATAGCAGAATGCCACTATTGGAACCCTGTCCCATGGAACAGCATGAGACATACTATTCTGCCAATTTCATGCCTTCTGAGTTTGCTTGGTGTGTGTTTTATATGTGAAAGGATTTCCTTGTGTGTGTGTGTGTGTGTGTGTGTGTGTGTGTGTGTGTGTGTGTGCAGCCATGTGCATGTGTGTGACTGTGTGAGTGGCCAGCATATGACAAGCACTCGATGAATGAGCTTCAGCTCCATCCCTATCAAACTTTTGGTTTGCTGTTTTTGTGAATCACAGAAGCTCAGAATTGGGTTTTAAAGGGAATTTTATCTTGCTTTTTTTCTAGAATTTGTGTGGTTTATTTGTATTTGTTTATTTTTGAGGGGGGGGGGACTAGATATCTAAGCCATTTGAACTTCATCTTGGTGTATGGTATGGGAGTAAATCTAGCTTTACCTACACTCCCCAGTGAACATCCAATTATTATAATAGAATTTTCTTCAGTTTTCACTCCAATGAAACAAAGGTGCCACCGTTATCTTCTTAAATTTCCATATGCTTTCAGTGTAAAGGACCTCTCTTACTGGGCCACAGTTACCAGATACGGTTGTTATGAATGAAACCAGACTTGGCTTGGAGGGAGGGATCACAGTAAGATTGTGTCTGTGACAATTTTATTGAGAGCAATCAGAATTTTTAGACCTTTATCAGAAACAGAATAGAATCACAAGTCTCAGGATTAATACAGTTGTAGTTGCCGGTATACAATGAAGTTTGCAAGATACATAGGATACAGAAGATTAATTTCTAAGAGCAATTGTCTTGTTAAGTTTCCATGCTTACATGACTACTAAAAGATCACACAGGGAAACACAAGCAGCCTGAATGCTTCACTACCTAAGAGAGTAAATCAGTCTCTCAGAAACTGGACAGCACCTTGTGCCCCAGAAGCTATGGACTTTAACCTGAAAAACCTAACGCATGACTCTTAGGGCTAGGCTGGACCAACTCCATGGTTCCCTGCACTTGGGTATATTTATGGACTATTCCATTCTGTTCTACTGATCAGTCTTTTCATCTGCTGGTACTAACACTTAATTATAGAAGAACTATGAAGTCTTAGTATATAGTAGGAGCTATTTCCCGCACTGCTCTGTTTTTAGCATTTTCCTAAATTATGACCATATATTATTGCATTTTTCTAAATGGGCCACTTTTGAAAACAGGGTGTGTTTATTTGAAAAATATATTCATATATAGGAAATGATTTATTTATTCCTTTGAATGACATCTATCTTTGCATTTGTAAATCTACTGTGTGTCTTTGGGGTGTATTATTATTAATACTTTCTGATATACATTTTGTGATATGTAATTAAGTATGCTCAAAGTAGTATCTTTCTTGTTATTGTAAATTGCATTATATATTTTATATATGAAGCATACTGATTTTTGGAATTTCATATGTTACTAAATTACTAATTTGTTTTATTATTTGTTTTATTTTTATCAGCAGTTATTTCAGGATTTTTTGGTATACTATCATATTACCGTATTTTATTCTTCAGTTCAATTTACATCTTTAGATTTTCTCTTTATTTCATTTCTCTTAATTTCAATATAATATAAAATAGGAAAAATAGGAATTATTTCAATCCTGATATTTGTGATACTACCTCTATTGTTCTATTATATAATTCACGTGCTTGAAACTAGATCACACACACGTGCACATTCTTATCATTTGAGAAAAGTATGCATTTTTTGTACATACATATGTCTGTGTTATTATCATGTTAGAAAAAATTCCGTTTTCTACTTTATTGAATGTGTGTTTAATTTTGCCAATGATCTTTTTAACATCTATGGAGAAAACCTTGTAAGTTTTCCTTTTAGTTCTGCATATGATAATATTTTATTAATGTAAAAGCATTAATATTTATGAGATTAGTCCATGGATGCTATTTGTACATTATATACTAGATTTACTTGTTTTATAAACAAAGATGGGAAATGTTTCTAGGTTCTAGAATCCTATAAACAGTACCTGAAGTATCAGATCTTTGAGGGTCTGGTAGGTGTCCCTCCACAAAGTCTTCTAGGATTGTAGATTGTTATGGAATGTTTTTATCTTGTATATTTGATATTCTGTATATTATTATTTTCCTTTTTTACTTATGAAAAGAAATATATATTTGATGTGTATGTGTGTGAGTGTGTTTCTGTATGAGTATATGCCCAGTGTGTGAAGGGGACCTTGGAAGCCAGAACGGGGTGTCAGATTTCCCGGAGCTGGAGTGGCATGTGGCTTTAAGTCATCTGATGATGTAGGTAATGGTTACTGAACTTAGGTCCCCTTTTCCTTAATTAGGTTAGTTAGTGGTTTGTCTGTTTGTTGATTTCTAGATTTCTACTAGGTTTTATTATATAATTCTAAATGTTTCTTGTGGTGGTTTGAATAGGTATAGCCCCAATAGACTCACGTGTTTGGATGCTTGACCCATAGGGAGTGGCATTATTAGGAGGCATAATTTTGTTGGTTTAGGTGTGGCCTTATTGGAGGAAGTGTGTCACTGTGAGATGGGTTTTGAGGTCTCATATGCTATGCCCAGTGTGACACACAGTCTCCTCCTACTGCCTGCAGATCAAGATGTAGAATTCTTGGCTCCTTCTTAAGAACCATGTCTGTCTGTGCACTGCCATGTCCCACCATGATGATAATGAACTAAACCTCTAAACCTGTAAGCCAGGTCCACTTGTTTTCATTCCTTTATAAGAGTTAACATGGTCATGGTGTCTCTTCCCAGCAAACGGAAATCCTAAGACATCTCTTTTCACTGTTCTTAATTCTTTCGCTCCACTATCAACCCATCTGTCTGTATCTGTCTCTGTCTCTCTGTCTATTGATCTATCTGTTTTTTTTTTTAAGACAGAGTCTTGCTATGTAGTCAAGGCTAGCTTCAAATTTTCTATGTAGCCCAACCTGGCCTATAATTCCTCTGCCTCAACATTCTGAGTGCTGTAATTGTGAGTGTATGCTACCATGCCCAGCCTTTAACCTGCCAACTTTTTTTTTAATATTCTTTTATTTTTCATTCAAAAAATTTACACTTCCTCCCCTTCTCCCAGTCCCCTCGCGCTCCCCCACTAACCCTCCTCCCTCCCCCTGCTTCCTTAAGAGGGGGCAGGGTACCCTGCCCTGTGGGAAGCCCAAGGCCCTCCCCTCTCCATCCCGGCCTAGGAAGGTGTGAATCCATATAGACTAGGTTCCCCAAAAGCTAATACATGCAGAAGAGATAGGTCCCAGTGCCATTATCATTGGTTTCTCAGTCAGCCCCCATTGACAGCCACATTCAGAGATTCTGGTTTGATCATGTGCTCATTCAGTCCTGGTCCAGCTGGATTTGGTGAGCTCTAATGATCAGGCACACTGTCTCGGTTGGTGGACCAGCCTCTCCCGGTCCCGATTTCCTTGCTCATCTTCTCCCACCTTCTGCTCTTCTACTGGACCTTGGGAGCTCAGTCCATTGCTCTGATGTGAATGTGGGTCTCTGTCTCTATCTCCATCCATCGGACGAAATTTCTATGGTGATGATCAAGATATTCATCAATGTGACTATGGGACAAGGCTAGATCAGGCACCTTCTCCTCTGACCTGCCAAGTTTTGAATTACAATTCTGTTTATATATTATAATTATGTGGGTAATTTTACTTTTGTTAAATATTTAAGACTATGGTTTTTCAAAACTAGTCACCAGGTATTTCCCATGTATTTTAATTTATGAATAGGTAACCCATTTTAAAAATTTCTTTTTATTAATTTTAATTATGTGCACTTTCGTGTGTTTGTGTATATAAGTGTAGTAGGCAAGCCACCCAGTGTAGGTGCTAGAAATCAAACTTGAGCCTTTTGCAAGATTAGCATACCCTCTTAACAACTAAGCCCTCTCTCTAGCCCCAATGTATCCTAATTTATAATGTTGTCATTATCATTACACTTAAAAACTTCTACAGATTTGGCTTTATTTCGCCTTTTGCAAATACATGATTTACAACATTTTGAAATTTCAGAAACAAAAGACTTTTTGTTGTCTGATTTTATTACAGTGGAAAAGTGTACATGTTATTTATTCTTCATAAAATACTTGTAGGGTTTTCTTGCAACTTTGTTCATGGCATATTTTTATGGATATTTGAGCATGTGTGTTTTAAAAACTGGCCTATTTATCTAGACTCAGAGTGTGAGATTTAATGTATATCAATGTGATCTGCCTCACTGTAGTTTTCTGGGTCCTCTGTATCAGTACTAATCTTGTTTCCTCTTTTCCTAATTTGAACTGCATTGGTTTATTAAAATTTTCTACTGTTTTGTGTTTTATATATTCCTTCTTATACAGTATGTGTGTTATCAAGATTGGAAGCCCTGATTCTGGCTTACTTATTTGTCAATTTGTTTTTATTACTATATTTTATATAAATTACTTTCAAACTCTGTGAATCATTTTATTGTATGTGAGGAACATATAAAGTCTCCTTTTTAGGATGGATTTAGAAGCATTTTTTTTACAAGGTAGCATAAATTCCCCTACAATACTGGCTTCAATTCTAGTATATTTTCTGTGGTGGTATCATATATCTACCTTCTTTTTTGTGTAAAGTTCATCTCTTAATCTTTTAATTAACATTTTAAAATTTTTTCTTGTGTTGATTGTCACTATACAATTTCTTTTGTTATTCATATTAGTGTTACTTTTTCTTTCAAAGCCTTTCCTTTTTGTTTTTTTTTTATTTTTAACATAATTATTTATTGATTCTCTGGGAATTTCACATCATGCACCCCAATCCCTCTCACCTTCCCAGTCCCTTCATATGTGCCCCATACCCCTGCAGCATGAACCCCCAAAGTTAATTTAAAACAAAACCAAATGAACAAACAGACAAAATCCCAATCCTCTCTATTTCCAAAACCTCTTCATTCATCCTAGTGGCATGAGGAGCTGTGGTGGGTCATACAGTGTGCTCTTTTGTTCAACCAGCTCCACTCAAAATGTTCATTGCAATGAGTCATTAGTTTGCTTCAAGGCCTCTGGGACACCATCTTCACTGGACCTTCATATCCTTTCAGACATCCTGCTGGTGCTCTGAGTCATGGAGATCCTGTAGCTATGGTTCCTCAGGACCAGTCCTTCCATGCAATCCAGCAGATCATAGATAGGGTAGTCCAACCCCAGACCCAGTATATGAGTCTGGGTCATAGCTGATCTGGTCAGTCTGAGACCCTGGGACTGCCCTCTCAGGTGAGGGTCAGAACCAGCTCTCCTAGGCCTAAACCATGTGGCCAGCTGTCATATGCCTGTGGTAAGGGGTGGGGCCATCTCTCTCAAGTGCAAGAGTAAGTTCTTCTGCTGCAATATCCAGAGAGAGGCAGGGCCAGCTATCTCAGGGCCATTGAGAGGTGGGGCTGGGTCAGCCATTGGATTTCAACATGCATGATTCCTATGACTCTCCGTGGTAACATGGGCCATAGACATCATCACAGACCCCAGCTGCAGCAGGAACATGGACTCAGACTTGGTCCTAGGCAGCAGATGGCTCCCTGATCCAAGATTGCAAACAGGCCACCAACATCACCTTATTCCTCACTGCCCTTGCTTCTTCAGAACTGCCTCTTATGACAGCACATGAACCATCCATCTCTCTTTCTCTTCTTTTTTTCCACCATATACTTGCTCATCATAAGGATACCCATGCTCCAGGTATACCAAGGTGCTAGGAAGGCCTGGGGATGCTCCAGACAGGTCAGACCATGAAGACACAGGCTGCGGGCTGGTGCTCACCTTAGCTACGTGGCATCAGGAGTGTCTGTGGATGCTTCAGGCAGGACAGACCTTGAGGATCAAGGATACCTGCCCCATGGATGTCTTTTGCTCACCTAAGTTATATCATTTCCTTTGTTATTCATATTAGTGTTATTTTTTCTATTTGAAGACTTTTTCCTTTCTTTTTTATTTATTATTCTCTCATACAATGTCATCTTGATTTAACTTTGTTAAGTGTTATCTATAGCAAAATTTATCCATTTCATTTGGGTTTTCCAATTTTGTGGAGAATAGGTTTTTAAAGCATGGCCTAATGATGCTTTGGATTCCTTGGTGTCTGTTGTTATGTCCCTCTTTTTGTTTCTGATTTTGTTAATTTGGCTGTCTCTCTGTGTCTTTTAGTAGTTTGGGTAAAGGTTTGTCTATCTTGTTGGTTTTCTCTATGAGTCAACTCTCTGTTTCCTTGATTCTTACATTGTTTACCTGGTTTCTCTTTTCTTGATTTTAGCCCTCATTTTGATTATTTATGTATAAGAATGTTCATGACAGAGTTATTCTTAATAACTAAACATTGGAAATAATTCATATGCCAATCAAATGGAGCCAATAAACTGCTATATATTCAAAAAACAACTAGTATACAACAATAAAAAAAATCAAATGCCTGCCAAAAGTACCAGTATGAATCACTGACCCAGACCAGCCTTATCCAGGTTCTGGAAAGGGTCACAAGAGGAAGGGCCAGGGACAAAAAAATGTAATAAAAATATAATGAAAGGAAAACGTCAAAAGCTGGGGTCAGCAAGGCTAGGAGTACTGAGACTTAGGCCAGCCAGCTTATTAGTGGCATAGGCTTTCTTCTACGTCTCAAGTGTGGAAGCAGAAAACAAGTCAGTAAAAAGCATCAGAAAGCAGAATTACAGGGAGCTCAGAATATCTCAAGTTCCCCTTTATAAAAGTATAGTCTGGGATGGCAAACAAAGCAGTTCATATCTCAACATCTGGAACATTTCACCACATACACACAGGGAAATGACAAGTGCAAGTTCCCAGACTACAACCCTCTTAGACCCTTGTGCCAGTCCATAGTCCATAGCAAGCCTTGCCTGGCATGACCCCTAGATGAGGAGGCTACATCCCATCAGGGCCTCTGGTCTAGGCCACAACAGATCTCACAGTCATAATACTAAGTAAAAGATACCATGAAATAGTGTATACAGAGTGAATAATACATACTGTGTAATTCTCCTAAGAATTTTCAAAAACAGGAAAAATAATCAATAATGACCAAAGTCAGGATATTTGTCAGTGGGGGTAGTTTATATTTGGGAAAGGACATAAGATAGTTCTCTGGAATGCCTGAATTATTCTGTATATGAGGCAGTGGTTGTATAGAATAGCTGATGTTTCCTTGTACTGTATGGTGAAGGTATGTGCAGTTAGCACAGAGTAGTTATATTTTAAAACTCACAAAGTGGGAGAAATAGAGAGAAGGAAGGGAGAGAGGGAGAGAGAGGGGGAGAGACTTCTTCCTGTAAAGAAATGACACTGTTACCTGAATTCTGATGGATGCAAAACAATCAGAAGTGACTGTGGTGCTGGTAATGAGTTATGTCCAAACATACCTTGCCACCTTGCCCAAGTCAGTCTTCCCTTCTGCTGTATCTCATTCCATGAGATAGGTGTAATCCCAGATGTTGTCTGAAATGTGCCAAATAAAGTTCTGATTCATCAAAGGCTTTATCCACTAGAACTGTTAGAGTAACAAACAGCACAAAATGCTTTGTGTTAGTTTTATGTCATCTTGACATAGGCTAGGGTCATCTGAGCACAGGGAACCTCACTTGAGAAAATGCCGCAACCAGATTGCCCTGTACACAAGACTGTGGTGGGGCATTTTCTTGCTTAAGGATTGATATGGGATGGTCCAGGCCACTTTCGGCAGTGTTACCTTTTGTAGTGGGTTCTGGGAAGAGTGAAAAGATGGCTAAGAAAATCACGAGGAGCAATCTAGTAAGCAACACTCCTCCACAGTATGTGCTTTAGTTCCTATATGCAGGTTCCTACTTTGAGTTCCTGTCCTAACTTCTTTCAATGGTGGACTGTGGTCCAGGATGTTTATGCCATATAAAACCCTACCTTCCCTGGTTGTTTTTGATCATTGTGCTTATCTCAGTAATAGAAAGAAAACTAGGCCAGCTTCTAACAGTGAATCCAGGCTTTGTAGAGTACAGTGTCTGCTCAGGATGCTGCCATGCTTTGACCTATAACTAGTGGCATTGTTTCAGCAGTACCTATATGGGAGCTCCATAGTCCAAGGGACGCATGAATTCTTTAGTAGTTTTGTGTCTTTCTGACCAGCCCTTCCATCCCTATAAATATCTAACCTAACTGAACATCTAATGTTGATACCCCTTTTCTGATCACCCTGTGTCCCATCTCCTTGCCACCATCAGCTTTATAGAACCAACAAACAGTTTGCACTCTCACTGGATCTTCAAGATTGTTGGAATTCACTGTCATTCACCTGTTTGCAACCCTACATGAATAACTCAGGATTTAGGGTTTGTTAGATGAGTTGAAGAGGAAGAAATAACTCAGTTAACATGATAAGAAGCCTGCTTTTTAATCTTTAAGAGCAGGGATAGGAAAAAACTCATAAGGTGGGACAAGTTTGTGTTTTATTCTACAAGGTCTTCTTCTGTGGGCTCTGGGATTGGCATAAGTTCATGGGTAGAACACTTGCCTTGCTTATCACCCATAAGGCCGTTTATTCAATTCCCTGTATTGGGGGTGGATATCCTCCTCTAGTAGCTTCAGTAAGCATCTTAAGCTCTCTAAGGAACTCATAAAATAAAAAAAGCTCCTTCCATCTTGTGCATTTCTACCTACTAACATCCTTCATATTTTTCTCCTTTGCATTGCTCATGCCAGTAACAAGACAGCTACCCAACCCATCTTAACACCTATTTAAACTCTTTTCTATAATTTATCTATTAAGCTGTCCAATAATTTAAAAATTCTGATTCTGGAAAGTATGCTTAGACGTAAGAAAATTTTACCTACTGCAAACTCTGTATCCCCAAGAGGAGGTTCTGAGATAGGGATTAATCTACAATTACTTTACTTGGGAACAATAAGTGGCTTTGTGCCTAGGAGCAGGGTGTTGGAATAAGGAAAATTAACAAAGAGCAGTGATAGATAATGATGTAGTAATAAGAATGGCCTCAGAACTAAGCATGATGGCATGCATTTACAATCCTAGTATTCTGAAGGTAGAAGCAAGAGGGTAACTAGTTCTAGGCCAGCTGTGGTTATATAGCAAATTTAAAGAAAGCCTGGGGTTATGTGAGATCTTGTTCCAAAAATACAAAAAGGAAGAAGAAAAAAACATTGCAGGGAACTTTAAAGCTAAAATGGCCTCAAAGGACTATCCCTCTGAGGTGAATGGGCTGACCTTTATTGTAACAAACTATCATTGGATGCAGGCTGCTCACAAAGGAAGTGTAGTCTCAGATGATATGCTTCTCTTAAGCCAATGAAAATTTTCAGAATGAGGGCTGGGGGCTCAGGGCTGACTGCTACTAGCACCCTTAGCCGCTAAGATAGGAACTGCAGTTCTAAAAAGGAGCATCTTTGCCATCCATGACAGCATCCACTACAACCCATTTCTTAAAGCAATAGCTATGTGAGATAGGAAGATGATAATGATCTCAACACATAAATGAAAGATAAGCAGTTAGGTTGCTTAATCAGATTCTCTTGGTGCCTACTGAGCTGCTTTTATAACACTGAACACTAAATACAAAGGTCTTTGTTCTGCACAAAACCAGTTTCAATACCACTGGGCACCAGTTGAGTGCCCCACAATTGAATTCAATTCTAATTCTTACTACGCAGCATGAGAATTAGATACTACATGGTTAAAGGGTATGATCTTACAAAACAATCCTTGCTAAGCCCTAGGTTTAATAAACGTCCCTCTCTCAAAATTCCAGTAGAGACACAATGGAGCTGATGCACATATGAATACAGAGGGACTATAGAAGCACACATAAGACCTGCACAGGTTCAAGCCTGATGGAGTGTCAGTCCTGAGAGGGGGAAGTGTCCATGGAGTCCCACCCCAACCAAGAAGTTATTTGCAATTGATACATGCTGGCAAAGGGAAGATCATTTTTCTCCAATGGAGAATTAATGGATATATTGATTACACTCCAGGACGGCCCCCATGTACAGGAGTCAACACAAAACAGACTCCAAATTTTTTTGTGCTTTCTGTTTTGCTTTGGCATTTTTATTGGTCCTTTGCTTGATTTTTGGATATCAATTTGTGTGAGGTGGTGTTGATTTTTTGTTGTTGTTTGAGCGAAAGAGAAAGAGAGAGAGACAGAAAGAGAATAAAGTTGGGTGCATAGGATTTGGGAGAAGTTGGGGGAGGTGAAAATAGGAACAAAATATATTTTATGGAAAAAAACTTTGAAAAGACAAGTCTACTTAGACTGAAACAATAAAATCAAATGAGAAGATAGATATTTTCAATCTCTGCTGGGGACAGTGGCACACACTTCTAATCCCAAATATCTGAAATGAGAATGGAGAGCTTCAAGTTTCAGCCCAACCTGGAATACAAAGCATGACACCATCCCCCTCAAGACAGTGAACCATCAGCAAAACCCAGACGTTACCATTAACGATGACCAAAGAACTACTGTCAAACTAAAACCTAAAAGGATAATGAGAGAATATTATGAAACTCCTTATAATAGTATTTAAATAAAACAAATTCCAAAAGTTACAGTGGTGATCAATAAAGAAGACACCTGTTGTCCACCTCTGCTCCCCCAAAACACACACA
>PVIU01017967.1:0-40305 GCA_004026605.1 Ondatra zibethicus
TGTGGTTGCTGGGAATTGAACTCAGGACCTCTGGAAGAGCAGTCAGTGCTCTTAACCTCTGAGCCATCTCTCCAGCCAGCATCATAGAACTTTAAGGATGATTTTAAGTAACCAAAATTCAAAGTATTAACTTTAATATCACTAGGTCAGTCAATACGCATAATCCCGTGGGTTTGGAATGGAGATGCTTTGAAGCCATCACTGGGTTAGTCCACTGATGAAGTTAGCACCCATATTGTTCAGCCATCTCTCAATAGAACCTGAGGATCAAAATTTCATCGCATGAACCTCAAGAGTGACTTCAAATTCAGTTAGCAAACTATACAGTTTTAGTGTCTTTTAACGACTGAGAGCAAACAACTGACAAATGGGGGCGAGGAGAAAATTGTATCTAAGAAGTAAGTCACAGTCCCTCTGTGGTGGACACTCAGGGTGAGGATGGATGGAGATCAAACAGAACCTGTGGCTTCCCATCAAGAAAAGTCACTGCAACCATGTCTGTTAACAGACACTTCTCAGAGAGTGCTCAGATAGGGAGAGGATCATACCCTGGGAAGAGGACTGGAGGTGGGGGAGGGGCGGTTATTGTTTCCTCCTTTCTCCAATTCTTAAAGAGGCTGCTCTCTTTCTGTTTGAAACTGTGTAGCATGTTGTGCTGAACGGTTATTAAAGTCTGGGGGGCTATTTGCAGATATTAGGTGATAACACCTGGGAAAGTCTTGTCCAGTCTTCTGCTACCATCTGACATGATGGTAGCAGGTGTTACTCTTAAGAGAAAGACAAGGAGCAGCCGGGCAGTGGTGGCGCATGCCTTTAATCCCAGCACTCAGGGAGACAGGGAGACAGGTGCAGGCGGATCTCTGTGAGTTCAAGGTCAGCCTGGTCAACAGAGTGAGTTATACACAGAGAAACCTGGAGAGAGAGAGTGCTCTTGTCTGGTCTGGTATGAAGGGTTATTCATATTCAAGCTGTCTTGTGTGTCAAGGGCAGGGAGCACTCCCTAGAAATTTTTGTCAAAGATGAAAGTGAGCTGGTGCCTGCCAGAAAACTTTTAGGGTGACATGGGCTCGGAACTGGGGGAAAGACTTTAGATTAGAAGTTGATTTGAAAAATGTTTATCTTTGACCTAGGGTAGGGATCAGGAAGACAAGAGTGATAAGGGAATTCTGTCCAATGATGCAATTCCAGAAGCCACAGGTCTCGGGGGTCTGTAAGGACAGATCTTCTGCAGTCTTTGCTTGCCTCCTTAACTGGTTCCGTGAAGAAGGACTACAGTCTTGGGGAACAAGGGGGCGCGTGAAGCTTTCTGTCTGCATCAGTGACTCTCTTGGTTACTGCAAGCAAACATCTGAGAAGTGTAAGGCAGGAAGGGGTTGTTTTGGTTCACAACCCTGGGCACCATTCATCATGGTGGGGAAGTCATGGCGGTCAGAGTGTGAGGTGGCTGGTCACATTGCATCCTCCATCAGGAAGAAGAGAGAGATGAATGTTGGTGCTCAGCTGAATTTCCTGTCTTTATTCAGTCTGAGATCCAAACCCATGGGATGGTACTGCCCCCATACAATGGGTATTCACTCGTCCAATCAGCCTTTCTTATAGCTACACACCTTGTTTCCATGGTGATTCTAAATCTAGTTAAGTTGGCAACCAAGATCCGCTATATATTGTCTCCTCCGCATCTCATCGAAGTGCTCACCAGTAAAGGAACCACCAGGGATTGGAACTCCCACAGCATTATGGGATTTGCCTGTCACATCCAGTGATCTCTGAAGGACAAAAGAAGATGAAGGTTAGAATTTCTCTTTAGGGAACTGTCAGGGATTAAAAGAAGGGCTTTGGAAAAGAGCTGCTGGCTAGATATGCATCATATGAGTAGATGCAAAAGAGACTGCAGCACCAACTTGTTCCAAAGACAGAAGATGCCATGCATGATGCAAAGACTTGAATAGATTTAGATGACTGGCTGTTTAGCATTCATCTTCATGTTGTGCAATACAGTTTTGTTGCAAATCTCTGTGCATTTTGCTTCCATATAGAACGACCAGAGTGACACAATTTGTGTTTCATAGATCACATATACATGAACTTACTCCATTAATGAAATTGCTATGCCATTATCAATTATGTATTTCTCCCTCCCTCTTTTCCTCTCTCCTGCCCTCCTCCCCCTTTCTCCTTCCCTCCCTTCCTTCCTTTCTTCCTTCCTTCCGGGCAGGGTCTTAGCATGTAGGTTAGGCTGCCAAGAAGAATTCCCTACATAGCCTAGTCTGACCCCAAACTTGTCATGCCCATGCCTTACCTCTTGAATACCAGGATTACGAACAAGTTTGTGTCAACACACCTGGCTTCCCATGCTGTCTTTATCTCTGTATTACCCTGCTCTATTTATCAAAGAACCTTGTCAGATAGCCACTTAGAAAGTTACTTCAATCTTCTGATGAGATACAATTTTGAGCAAGCCTCAGGTTTTGCTCACGTTCCTCAGAACCTCTCCATAAGCAGCTGAACAGAGCCCTAAGCCTTTCTCAGTTCTACTATCCTTAGCTAAGAGTCCCACTGACCTTATATGGTGATACTCTCTAAGAGTCCCCCTGCCTTTATATGCTATGTGTTTTCTGTCTCTGCCAAAAGTAATTAACTTTGGTTGCCAAATGACATGTGTGTATGTAAAGGGTACTAATGTGACAATTTTGCACAAAACTAATTCCAAAGTGTTTATTTTATTTCCTGATGTGAGCACACTCTCCCAACCCTTTATCTGTAGCTTAGCAATGAATAATGAAGAAGCGGTGGTTGCCCTGTTTCCTTTTCTTCTACATTATCACTGTTTGTATAAGTTGCTGATTGACATATGGTACCAGCACAAGAAAGGACATAGCAAGCTTCCCTGGTTGTACCTATGTCTTCAGATGCTATTGTTTTCTTTATACATTAGAAGCAAATTCAATGTGCATGTGTGTGTACATGTTCATGTATGTGCATGGTGTTTGAGTGGAGGGGACACATGTGTGTGCAGAACCCAGAAGTCACTCTCAGGTGTTGCCCTTTGGAAGCTACCATGTTTTCTGAGACATCATCACTAATTGGTCTGACATTTGCCAATTAGGCCAGGCTGCTTCATCTTTGTGCCCCAGGGTTCTGTTCATTGCAGCCTCCCCAGTGCTACAAGCAGCAACACTATGTAGTAATTGCTCAGCCATTTTTTTTACGAGTGACTTATCAGAACCAAGAGATTTGGTAAAGGCTAAACCAAAGGCAAGGCTTTTGGCGTTATTGCTTTGTGAATAAAGTGGCTGTCCTTTACTGTAGGTTTTTCCCTGTAGCTGATTTCCCTTTCTGTTACATATTTGGGAAGTAATTCACACAGTTCAGAAGTGTTTCATGAAAACAGTTCCCCTTCTTGCCAGGCCTTGTTCCTCTCTCATAGGTAAGCACAGAGATCTGCCTTCCTGCAATAATCTTTATCAGCAGGCATTTGGTCAGTATTCAGCAAGAGCATCCCATTTAAGATATTCACAGATATCCAAGGACACAGAATTACTACCTGCCCAAACTGCAGTTCTGGTTTTACCTCACTTAAAAGATTCTTAACTCCTAATGCTCACTTTCACCTCATTTTACTGATGATTTTAGTTCAGGACTCTCAAGGACAGTAGAAGAGATAATTAACTGCAACCCAGAGAAAGACCACAACACCCATGATCAGAACGGCTGATAACAGCATAGCCCGGAACTGATCATTTAGAGGCCTGCGTCTCTTCTTTGCTTAGAGCAATAAGTCTAACTCCAGATCTGCTGCCCATAGAAACTACAGCGTCTGGTTTACGTGCTAGCTATCTGATCAAGAGCTTCTCCCTGACTGTTTACATAGGTTGCCTGGTTACCTGATAGCCTCTATGCATACTGGGAGAAAAGAAAAGCCGCATGCTGATTTAAACAATCTGTGCCCTATTCATAATTTTACTGAAAATAAACCTTTCTAACCATCGAAAAAAGGAGCATAGTTCACTAACCTTCCCATCTAGAATTCCCAGATGATTTAATTCCTTTCTTAACTAACTTTCTCCATTAACGAGTTCACAGGACATGCACGGATCTCTCTCTCTCTCTGTCTCTCTGTCTCTCTGTCTCTCTCTCTCTCTCTCTCTCTCTCTCTCTCTCTCTGTGTGTGTGTGTGTGTGTGTGTGTGTGAAAACCCTTATCTGATTTTCTTTGAGACAAAAGAATTCCAGCCCTGGAACCTGCTAGGGCTGGGGAATTGCTGGTTTTAAATACATATATGACTGGGAACGTTTGTAACGGATAGAACTTAGAATGATGTAGAACTAAGAACAACGTAGAATCAGGAGAACAAGTAACGGGTGGAACAATGAGAAGGGATGGATTGAAGAGAGAAGAATAGAGAGACGTGGAGAGATGATTGCTGTTGTGAGTAGACTTCTTCACCCTCAGATTTCTGACCCTCGGATTGTTAGCCCCCCTTTAGCTATTCGTGCCATCTTTAATTGAACCCTGAAAAGGAGTCTTAAAGGCTAGAACTTTTAAGGCTCTCATAACCCTAGTACTAGGCTTACAACTGTGAAACACAGCCAGCATTTTGTTTGAAACACAGGCCCTATGGATTGAACTCAGGTCCTCATGATTATGTGGCAAGGATTCTACAGAGTAAGCTATCTTCTCAGCTCAGCAATTTATTTTTGAAAGAGAAAAAGCCCCTTACGACTGTCATTATCTCCACTTCCTTTTTTATAGATGTAATATACCTCGTATTCCTGTGCATCTGGAGCCACACTGTGGACCTATTTGTATGCTGAGCTAGCGGGAAATCCTACTATAGGTGAATGAGGGCTGAGGCAGGGAGAACCTGTTTGTGCTCCCTTCTGCTGCTCATAATCCCACTGAGTTTCATTTGCATAACACAAGTTCAAGGAGAAGATAATTAAGAGTGTCAAGAGTGTTTGGTTGGAAGCGGCTGCCCAGTCCCTGGCATCCATGTACCCAGAGTCTAAAATGTTTGGGTTAAGGCCACACCACAGCCCCTGACATCCCTATACCAAAGGAGTCTGGGATGCTTACGTGGAAGCTTTGCCCGAGCCCCTGGCATCCATATGCCCAAAGAGTCTGGGATGTTTGGATGGAGGCCTCACCCGAGCCCCTGGCATCCATATATCCAAAGAGTCTGGAATGTTCGGTGGAAGTTCCACCCCAAGCCCCCTCCCCTGGGAGTTGTCTCAGTCCAGACTCCACCCATGAGAAAGTCCACCAAACGATGACCCCTCCCCAGAGATGCTCAAGACATCTCCCACAGGGTATTTAAACTTCACCCCATAGAACAAACATATGGTTTTTGGTCTCCTTTCCAGGCTTCTCTCTGCAGGGCTGAAAAGCCATCCAGGAGCGTTGGTATCCATTAAACCTGGGCTTCTTCTAATTTGGTTTGATTTGATCTGATTCAGATTACTGCATTGGCAAGGAGGCTTATTGGGGTGCAGAAACTTTTCAAAGAGCAGATCTTGAAACAGACCAGAGCCCATCTAAAAGGTGGGTGCAGCTGTGGGATGATGTGAAATGGGGGTGAAGATCATAAGAAAGATTCCTTTTAGTACTCAGATGAATAAATTCAAATTATCGCCCTTAGCCAGTTTTCAACTAGCCATATTTTTCATGCCCACACCCTCTTGAGCTATCCAGCTGATGGCAAAACAACAGCCTACAGAGAGGCCCTGAAGACAGCTTTCTGGTCTTCAAGGATCCCTTTCTACCCTACTATATCACAAGAAGCACCCATCTAAGCAAGTGGGCTTTTTAAAAAAGTCTAGCTGTGGGTCATAACATTTCAAGTTTTACTTTAACTGTGAAAATTATGACTGTGATTTGGTTGTACAATCATAACCAAAGTGTGTACTGACAGCCAATAACAGCCAATTTCAAGTCATGGCACACATTTAACAAAATGCCTTTTCAGAAGCTCTAAGTGCTAGGTATAGTTTTACGAGCTGGAAAGTCAGGGCCAAGCTCACAAAGGCCTTTCCTTACAGCTCCCCTCTTCTCGACAGGAATCATTCTAATTATAGAGGAATAACAGTCTCCATGATGTCAGAAGTGGTTAAAAACCTGGACTTCACAAGGAAGATGTAGCAGACACTAATGCAAACAATATTTAAAATTTAAAGCTATTCCTCTTTTTTTTAAGTCCACATATAGAAATAAGACATTTATGCTTATGTAACTTATAGATTTTCTTGGCCTTAAATGAAAAGGGTCCCTTCCAGGTCTTGGTCTTGATGTTTTGCAATGGTTTTGTGTCTTAGGGCTTGCTGTCTTTGTCACCTGCTCATTTGTTCTATAACTTGAGGTCAGCACTAATAAGTGGAAATATAATGAGCCATGGCTAAGAAAATGGCTCATTCGGTAAAGTACTTGCAGCGCAAACGCGAAGACTTAAGTTTGATTCCCAAAACCCACGTCAAGCAAACATAGGAGTTGCAAGCATGGTTTGGAATCTGATTGTTGATACTGCTCTGTAAGAGAGAAAGCTGACCTCAGGTGATTGGGAAAGGCAAGAAGAGTGATGATAGGGGATACTAAAAACCCACGGCCAAAGTGAAGGGCCTGGAGTAGGTTGGAGGACAAGAAGGGAACCGAGAGAATTCAGAGAGGCTGCCTGATTCTACACTGTTGCTTTTTCCAGCTGAATCACTCGTTTCCTGTTGGGGGCAGACTGTGCCATTTCCTGTGTAGATATCTTTAGAACCTGTTTGGGGTGACTTCCCTTGAGTATGGTCTTGGAGCTGGGAGTAGGGTTAACACTTGACACTCTCATCTTTTTACACCCCTCCCTGACCCCCAACACACAGTAGTCCTGGAATCCGAAACTCATGGCGAGCAGACCCGGGCACCAGTAACGTGTTTGCATTGCTGGGAGAGGAGGATTTGGAGCCTGCTAAGTCCCAGGCTTCAAGCAGGGGAGGGTAAGCTCATCATGCAACCACATCCAATTTCCATTGGAAAATTGCTTTGCACACAGAGCCCTAAGCCTGCCTGGCCTCCTTTTCAGTCATCAGATTCCCTTGGCTTGCCGTTCCTGGCTTAGGAGGACTGCAAGATACAGGGAGAGCAAGGGTCTAGATAAAACCTTGTTCTGTTTGCAATTCAGAGGGAAATTGGAGCGGAGGTAGAGTAGTTGGGCACCGACTGGAGAAATGAGTTTGGTTAGTGCATGAATCCACAAAGCATTTCAGATGACACCTTCCCTAGGATAATCAATAATTCATTCTAATCAGTCTGTTAGCCTGGGAGAATGACATTTATTTTAATAGGCACTTTGTAGGTTGAGGGGGATGAAACTTTACTTTGATGTTCACTTCCCCCTCTTTCTTATGAATGCTTTTCCTTTTCCTGTTTTCCATAGTTGTCTGGGGCTTCCAGGTGCCTTTATTTCATCTCTGTTCTATAAAGTTCATACATCTAAGTAAAAAAAGAAATATTCTCTTTTTTTTCAGTTCCTACTCGGTTTCACAATCTGTCTCTAAAACTTGGCTTAGAACCTTGTCTAACACATCTTGGCTAATTTAACAATACATGATTTTGCGTTTTTCTATGTTTCTTCTATCTGAATCTCTAACCCTTTGTGTGTGTGTGTGTGTGTGTGTGTGTGTGTGTGTGTGTGTGTGTGTATTCACATGTTTGTTTGGCCACGTGCATACACAGTAGGTAGAGATGAGCAGTCAAGATCAGGTGTGTTTCTGTACTGCTCTCTGCTTTGCTTTCTCAGACAGGACGTCTGAGTGACTCTAGAGGTAAGCTCCTGTCTCCACTTTAAAGGGCCTAGAAATACCACACATGCACCACCATGCCCAGCTCTTTACAAAACTGCTTGGAGTCCAGACTCAGTACCTCATGTGTGCACAGCACTCCCTTAGAAGCATCTTCCCAGTCTTCTTCCATTTGTCTGTTGCAAAATGTGGCTGCCTTAGGTTTCAAAGACTCCGAGGTTGCTGATCTGGTGTCTATTATGTGCTGTTGCCACATTCTTTCAAGTTCTGCAACCATTTCTCCCATCCTATGTTTTTACAAACTGAACTGAACTAACTGGCCTGGGGCCCAAATCTGGCCCTCTATTCATTTTTTTATGAATAAAGTTTTATTGAACCTCATGCTCATTTTTTCCCGTATTGTCTGGGGTTGCTTTTGTGCTGTGACTGAAGAGTTCAATAGCTATTGAACTCTGCAGCTGTGTGACCCACAAAGACTAAAATTGACTCGGAAGACAACTTAGCAGAGCTGGGTGCAGGTGTATGTCGTCCTCTCTTCCTTTCTACATTAGAATTAAAATGAAGATACAACTTTTAGTGTGGAAAAATGGGCTGCATTCATGTCAAGCAGACAGGGATTTGAGCCTGCCTAACTGTCACTCCCTGGAGAACTTCCTGAATTATTTAGCATCTCAATGTCTTCATCTATAAAATAGGAACAGCACTAACAGGCTGTTTGAGTTGGTAAGAAAATAACCAGAAATAAACTCTGAAAAGGGCATCGTATAGTAAAAATGGAAAACAAAACCAAAACCAAAAATGATCCCCCCAAAACCCAAAGAAATGGTGTTGTAAAAAAATGGCATAATAATGATGAATCTTTCATCCTCATAGTCATCCTGTGAGCCTAGGAGACCCTCAAGTAGAGTGTTTTCTTTGGCCACTTCCTGGAGAAGTCAGAGAAAAGAGGAGGAAGGGCTGCTCTTGGGTGCTTCATTGTGAAAAACTTGTCCCTGAACTATATGATGAGTCAGCATACTTCAGGAACTGTGAGGCACTTATAATATTTAGGGTATAAAGATACAAATTTTACATAACAACAAAGATCATTCCCCCATTATACAATTTCACATTATTGAGTTTGGTTTTCTTTTTCTATCCAATGTCATTTTCTTTTTCATGATGCGGATGAAAGTTCTAGAAAGAATGGCACTTTCCTTGAGCCTTCTGCAAGGCGGATTAACTGATTACAGTTCCAATGATTGTGGGGAGGTTGGGATATTGCAGACCCTAAGCCTAATTACAATTTTCCGTGGGCTCTTTCCCACCTCTGGGTCTGGCCAAATGCTTTCGTGATTGACAGGTAAAATCTGCGACAGATACAGTAACAGAGTGGTAGTTGTTACTAACTGAAAGGTGGAATGTCATCAGATTCACCTGAGGCTGCTTGCAGAGATCCCTGACTTTGCTCTACTCCACCTACCTAGTGTTTCCACCGATGTATTTGAATAGTGTCTTAATTTATGACCTTTTTCTCTTTGTTACTGTAATAACACCATTAAATTGCTTCCATGTTGGAACATGGAACTTGTGGTAACCCAAATCTGTGTTTCCAGGCCATCACCACTCAGGTTTAGCTTTAGAATTAATTATCTCTCATCTCCTTTGCAGGAAGAATTGTGTTTTTCTAACTATAGCATTTACCTTTTTCCTGAAGAACGGGAATGAAACAAAAGTTGTGCCCACATTGCACAACACCTGCAGAAGATAAAGCTCCTGAATATTCTAGCATGAAACAGGAAGGGCTCACATATCCCCACCCTTAACTGAGGCGCTGTGGGCAGGTGACGGCTTAGCGCGGAGAGAAGGCACTTTCCCTCAAGCGTATGTCCACTGGTAAACTGGTCACACTCCCATGAACGGCTCCACACCCGAGATGATATGGGCAGTACCAATTGAACTTGAGAGGCTGTTTTGTTAAAGAGGACATGATGTGGAGAGGTTAGGAGGAGAGTGTGGATGTGAGGTGAGTTAGGGGACAGGCTGGAGTGAATGTGATCAAACATGTTATTCAAAATTCTTAAGATTTAATAAAAATATTGCATTTTTTAAAAAACTGGCTTTTGTTTTCCCTTCTCATGACCTCAACCACAGTGGAGCTAGGAAATGCATTTTCCATGCCGTAGTTTTGTTTGTTTGCTTTTAATAAAATCCCTTCTGAGCATCCCCAGACAATTACTGGAATCGTACTCTAATATTTAGGTAATATTTTTTCTTAATTTTAAGATTCTGTCATCTTGTTCCTAAATTCTATGCAAAATAAATTATGGAATTCAGTTAGCGCTTTTAATTTTTTAAGTTATTTTTTTTTAATCAAGCCATTAAAGAAGGCAGAAGAGAATGTACAAGGAGCAAATGTTGACGCAAGTCTCAGTTTGATTCTGTGGGTGGTTAGTGGCACCCAATGTGCTTTGCAAAGGACATTCTCAGGATTCATCTCAGTGACAATGGGACACTTAGCAAATAGTGATATTTTTGCTAACTGGGGTGGGGGTGGGCTTTGTCTAAGCTCAGATGCCCGTATGTCCTTTTAAGACTAATTTTTCAGGTAGAGCCTATGTAGTAGTCATTTTTTATAGACTCATAGGAGTTAATGTTATCATATCTTATGCAAAAAAGATATTCAGCAAATATTTACTAAATGAATGCATGGTCTCAAAATCTCTGTGTTTATTTGTTACTAGCTAAAATTAAAAGCGGAGCTGAACAAACAACTTTTCTTCCTTACTGTGATTGTAAGAGGATTGCAAACATTTGAGAATGGCTTTGAGTATTTCAGAGGAAACAATGCCCACATGTACTGCTGTTACTTCCTACCTGAGAGGGTGTGTTTTTCCCTAAGCGTCAGATTCCCTCAGCACTGGGTTTGTTTTCCTGCCATGACATATTTTACAGTCTTTCTTATATTGCTCCACTCTCCCTGCCTCACGCACTCCCCAAGTCACTTTTGATGAGAGGTCGAGAGCTGCCGTGTGTCTCCTTTCAAGATGAAGCTCCGGGTCTGAGAGGTATAGGAAGCAGAATTGAGAAGTTAGTGAATGAATTAACTGTCAGGAAAGAAGAAGCGGCTCCTATGTGTTTGAAAAAGTGTCTAACTTCACTGATGAGACACATAGAGAACACAAGGCAGTTCAGTTGTGTGCTTTAGAAAGGAAACTGAGAAGGCTCAGTGGATAAAGGAGCTTGCCGACAAATTTAATCATCCGAGTTTCATCGCTGATACTGAGAACCACAGGGTGGAAGCAGAAGACTGATTCCAGCAAGCTGTCCTTTGACCTCTACACAGGTGCCGTGTCACGTGCGCACCCTTCTACATGTGTACACACACACACTCACACAAGACTCAAAAAGCTTTACTAGTGTATCTAGTGTATATTTATTGTACAAAATGAAGTTTCATGACACTTTTATTCAAGTGTGTAGTGTACTTTGGCCACATTCTTTCCCCGTTACATCTCCTGTCCCACTTCTCCACTTTTCTTCTCACTTCTTCCCAAGGTCACCCTCTCCTTTCCTCACACGCACCTCACAGATACATGTGTGTGCGATCTAGTGTAGGTGAAAATTTCTGTCCAGCAGCTTCCAAATAAATACGCCAAGGCTTATATTAATTGTAAATGCTCAACCAATAGCTCAGGATTGTTACTAACTAACTCTTACACTTAAATTAACCCATATTTCTTATCTATGCTTTGCCATGTGGGTTGGTACCTTTTCTCAGTCCAGCATGCCCATCTTGCTCTCTCTGTGTCTGGCTGGCGACTTCTCTGACTCCACCCTTCCTCCTCCCATCATTCTCAGGTTGGCTTTCCTCTCTAACTTTATCTTGTCCAGCTATTGGACAATTAGCTTGTTTATTAATCCAATCATAGTGACATATATTCACACAGATTATTCCACAGCAATCTTGGTTTCATAGATGACAGGAAACATACAGTATTTGTACTTTTTACTTTTATAGAATCTTTGTGTGTTTCTCATCACGCATTCCAATCCCACTTATCTCCCTGTCTCCTGTAATCTGTCCTCTGCCCTTGCAACCTCCCCCTGCCAGATCAAAACCAAGTTTAAAAGAAAAACTCAAAACCAAACAAAAACAACAACAGAAGGCTCTTGTCGTGGAAGCTGTAGTGAGTCCCACAGCGCACCCTTTTAGTCCACTCGTCTTTACTTGCACGTGTTCATTGATGGGAGTCACTGGTCTGGCTCGACTCCCAGCCGCAGGTTTCTACTACACCATCAACAATGGGCTCTCACTGGAGCTCCTTTTGGGTATCTTGTTGTTGCCCTGTGTCATGCACGTCCCTCTGTTCGGGGTTTGTTGGCTCGTCCCCTTCACAGATCCGGTGACTGCTGGGGTGGGCCAACGCAGCCCTAGTTCTGGGCCTGGATGGTAGCTGGGTTGGTCACCTCTAGCTTTCCCTCATCATCACCACCCAGATGAGCTCGCCCTGCCTCAGCGAGCCCGGCCAGTGCAGCCTACACCAAGGAGCTGGCCAGTCCTCCTGTTCTTGGGTCCTCGGGTCTGGGTCCCCCTCACTCATGTTTCCAGGGCCAGTTGTATTGTTTTGCCTAGGGAAGGTGCAGGGCCTTCTCTCCTGGGGGCGGGCGGTGGTGGTGGTGGTATGAGGGCTCCTGCTCTCACGACCTATCCGCTGGCGCATCAGAGTCTTCCCTGGCAACAGGGTCAGCTCTAGTGTGCTGCTCAGGCAGAGCACAGGGCCCACTCTCCTGCATGTTGGAGCTGGTGTAGGGCAGAGCTAGTTCTCTCACTGTAGTGACCCCAGGATTTGCCCAAGGTAGCAAGGGGAGGAAGGCAGACAAGGAGGTGGGGTGGGTCAGCTCTATTGGTCTTATGCCCTCAGGGCTAGCTAATTTGCACCCCCCCCATAACAGGGTCAGCTCTACTGTACTGCACAAACAGAAAGCAGAGGCTGCTTTCTCATGCAGTGCAGCTGGTAAGGGTTAGGGCTAGCTCTCCCACACTTTACTGGAGCGAGCTCTCCCCTGACGGGTAAAGCCAGCTCCCCTGTGGAAGTATTCAGCCAGGGGCAGAACCAGCCATCCCAGAGCCAGCTCAACACAGCATGGTTCCAATGAGCCCTGTGCTAACCACAGGCCATGAACACCACCACAGACCCCAGCTACAGCAGAACCATGGACCTAGGCATGAGCTTGGGCAGCAGTTCAGGCCAGACACCACCATGGCCCCAGTGGCAGCCCAGACCACTCAGATCAGCATGGCCCTGGTGGCAACATGACCCCTGGGCACCAACATGGTCCCAGGCGGCAAGCCAAACCCTGGGCATCCTCAGAGTCATCAGTGGCCACCGGAACCATAGACACCACATCAGAACCCTGCCTCCATAGGGCCACAGACCCAGACATGGCCTTCTGTAGCAGCCTTGGCCAGGATGACACCATGGACCCAGGGGACAGGGCAGGCCACTCAGATCAGGATGTCCCTGGTGGCTGCATGATGTTAGGATGCCCTCATGGCCAAAGGTTGTGGCTCAGACCCTAGGCTTCTATGTGGCCTCTGGTGGCAGCATGGGCTATGGACACCAATACAGACCCTGGCTGTGGCGGAACCATGGACTCAGACAAGCTCTTAGGCAGCAGCCTGGGCCCAGATGTCACCATGGTCCAGGTGGCAGCACAGGCCAACCAGACTGGCATCAGTATTTGTACTTGTGTGCCTGCCTTACTCATGAAATTAAAAGACTTCTACATTCCAAAGGAAACAACAGAATACAGAGATAGTTTACAGAATAAGAGCGACGCTTTGCAGATATTCTGGGCAGAGGACTGATACTCAGACTATACAGAGAATTTTAAAAAAATTAAACACTAAAAAAGCAAACAATCCAATTAGTAAGTGGAAAAACAAAACAAATAGACACTGTTCAAAGGGTAAAGTACAAATGGCCAATAGATAATTAAAAAAAACAGACTGTTTCTGGGGAGCAGTTTTCAGGGAACTAGAGATGATTACATCTCTGCTCACGCCATTATTAGCATGGCATATTAAATATTAACACACCGTTGTCTTCCTCCAATATGACTGCTATACCCAGAGTGGCTTACATGTAGCCCATGATTTTTCTTGCAGCTGTGGCTATTGAAATCCAGCAGAGATATGTCATAAGATTTGGGGTCTGGTGAGGGCCCTGTAGCAGGTCACAAATGGCATCTTCTTGCTGTACCTCTCCATGGCGGAAGGGATGGAGATGTTCTCTTAACTCTTCCAGAGAGCATTAACCTTATTCAAATGGGCTTTGCCGACAAGACTTACCCCCTCAAAGCCCCACTTCATGCTATTACTTTGGGGTGAGCACTTGAATATATGAGTTTAGAGAGGGTGCCAATGTTCAGAGAATGGCCATCAGGATTAGAGTTCATTACTCAAATGTAGGTATTTTAATTTATATGAATTATAAACATAGACTATTGACAGTTTCCATCGATGAAGAATGAGTCTTTCATGTATGATTGGTGGCTGTCAACATGTATAAATTATCTAGAGAATAATTCGATAGAGTCTATGAAAAATTAAGCGGACATACTTTTGACACAGCATTCAACTTGCATATTTTACCTTGAAACTATACCTAACCAGCTGCAAAAAAAAAAAAATATCATCCTCTTGCAGGAGCACCAACATTTGTGAAACAACAAAAATGCAGGCTACTGACATGGCATATGTGTACAGGGGAATTCGGAATGCTATGTGTCCACTAAAATATGCATAGATGCCCCTTCCCCAACAACTATTAATTGACTATAGTTGCTTAGGTGGGATAGGGCTTTCTTGGCCCTTTTGCCATTCACGTTTGAATGTTTAGGGGCCCAGTGTGTTTATGAATGCAATGGCTGTATCATGTTCACAAGATGTCTTTTTACTCTGCATTCTCCCCAGTCTCTGGCTCTTACAATCTATTCCTAAAAATATGTGTGTGTGTGTGTGTGTGTGTGTGTGTGTGTGTGTGTGTGAGAGAGAGAGAGAGAGAGAGAGAGAGAGAGAGAGAGAGAGAGAGAATAGGTGCCTGCCGAGAGACCAGAGGTGTCAGCTATCACTAAAGCTGGAGTTACAGGCTGTTGTGAGTCACCTGACATAGATGATGAGAATGAACTTCAGGCCTCTGAGCAGCACATACCTGTAATGACTGGGGCATCTTTCCAGCCTCTGACATTCTTGTTCCCTACTCTTCCATGCTGCTCCCTGAGCCTTGAAGGGGATGATACAGCTGTCCCACTTAGAGCCGAGCACTCACTATCATGTATTTTGTACACTTTGGATAGTTACAGATTTCAGCTTCACTTGAGGCTTCTGCACTCAGAAGGTTCTCTGATGACGATTGCATATAGCACCATTTTTACGGCTGTTGTTTTTCCATCGGCTTAGCCGCTGCATCTGAATCTACTGATATTTTAACCACCATCTGTGGCCCCATAGCCCTGCAGTCAGCACCCCACCACTCACGATGTGACCTGGCAAGACTTCCTCTGCCACCACATGTAGCCTTTAACTAAGTCTCTATTATTCTATTTAACAGTAATGACCCAGGAATCAGATGTGGGGGTGAAAACCTGTTAGCTCACAGAAGCCAAGAAGCAACCAGCTGACCTTCCATTTTGGTGGAAGACCAAGCAAGAAAGTATCTCTCCAGCTGTGAAAAAACAAACAAACCAACAAACAAAACCAACCAAACAAACAAAAACACACAAAACTCCAAGTTCTTTCCTACCCCTTTCTATTTGTCTCTCTCCCTCCTTCCTGGCTCCTCCATACTCTCTACCCGGCTAATTCCTGTCTACTAGTTGCTGGCGACTTCCCTGATCCAAGGTTGATTTTTATTAACACAGTCTTGGGTTTCACTGTGTGGTCAAATATCCTGCAACATATGGATACAAACATCAGTATTTAGGAAGCAGATCAACAACAGGATCATTTAGCAAAACAATAGTAGCTGTGTGTTCTAGAGCAGTCCCCTCTGACCTACCTGGCCACAGACTCTTGACCCGGTTTATAGGATCAGATGTAAGTTCTCTCCTGTGGAGTGGTACTCAAATCCAATCACAAAGTGTCTGGTTACCCCTATAATAATAATGACTCTATTTCACTATGAAATTGTGAAATAAAAAATTGAAAATAATGAAACTGAAAAAATCTACATAGATAATATTCATTCTTAGGCCCCCACACAAGATATGAGTTTGTGTTTGTCTCTCTTTATAAGGGCATAGTATGAGGTCTATGCTGACATTAAATAAAGAAAACAAGTTACTAAACAAATGTATAGTGTACTTTTATTTGGTGTAGAGAAAATTACCTTTATGGGGCTTCATAGAGAGTTCTGTTCTAGCCAGATGTGATGTCATGCATGAATAATCATAGAAGATAGGGGATAGAGACAAGAAGTTCGGAGGTTTAAAGCTAGCAGTGAGTTCAAGGCAAGCCTGGGCTACAGAAGACCCTGTCCATACAAACAAAGACAGAAGCAAAAGCTCTGTACTAAAGTGGCACACTTTCCTACAAATTCCTGGACTGTGTTGTTACTAAAATCCCACAGCTATAGGACTAGTGAGGTTGGTGTGAACCCTGGAACACTCCATCAATAATATACCCAGAATAAGTGCAAGCATTTAGTGAAGAAGATGGCTAAGCTGCATATGTCAAGTGGATGAGTGTCCTGGTAGCTTTGTCAGCTTGACCGATGCTGGAGTCGTTTGGGAAGAGGGAACTTCCATTGAAAATATGCCTCATGGGGCATTAACATGATTAATAAAGTGAGAAGGCCCACCCCATCGTGGGTGGTGCCCCTCCCAGCCTGGCTGTCCTGAGATATGTAAGAAAGCAGACTGAGTAAGCTACGAGAAGCAAGCCAGTACACAGCATTCCTCCATGGCTCTGGTTCCATTCCCACCTCTAGCTCCTGCCCTGACTTCCCTCAGAGATGAAGTTCTAATGTAAACTGAGATAAGCCTTGTCTTCAAAAGGCTGCTTTAGTCATGATATTTGTCACAGTAAAAAAAACCCTAACTAAGATCCCGAGAAACAGACGCATCCTAATGGTATGTCAAGAGTTGCTGCTCCCATCATCCAGTGAATCAGTGGGTAGTTATCCAAGACAGGTTGCAAGGATGTGATGCTTGCTGTTATTTGTACCTGAGGCCCTAGGGTAGCTGGCTGTCATTTTAGGCGGACATGGCTACATTACTGACTTTCCAGGCTGCTTGGCTCAGCTGTGTGTGCTGAGTGTTTCAATAGATGAAATTGTATATGAAAAATAGAAAATTCATGTTCTCTTTAAACTGTCTGCAGTCTCTCAATCCAACCAGAGCATGTTTTCATTTTGGCAAAAAAAATAGCAGAAAGAGCTGTATATTGTCTATATACACATAAAGGGGCAGGCAGCAGGGCCCATTCAGCTATGAGTATGATTTTTCACCGCTCTTGATGTCAGCCGAGTCTCTGTGGACAAGGCACCCACACACATCTGCTGGAGCAGGGCCCATAGAACTTTCTGTTGGACCACACTTTCAGAGATGAGCCAGCCCACTGAACTACAGAAAGGCAGCAAGCAGACCCAACGGAAGGGCCTTTGAGTGCTAACCCAGGCCTGATTACTCAGTGACAGATGTGCGCCCGGAGGCTGTAGAAAGCCAGCAGTGAGTTGTATAAGTGATTGCAGACTTTTATAGCCGAGGCAAGGTAAACGCTTCAGCCCAAAGGTTATTATATTATCCCAGAAGAAATAGTCACTGTGAGTATTGGAAGAGACTCTCAGTCCGCAATTCAAATAATCCTCTTTAAAGGCTTGTTTCAAACCACAAGCCACTAATGGTCCCCTATAGCAGCATTAGAGTCTTTCATAAGAGGTCACCCTGCCCCTTCCCTAGGGACACCATTCCTGGACCAGGGCTATTTATTCCATAGTTTTCTAATTCCACTTTTGTTTCCCTGCCATCCATTCTCCATGGGAGCAGTCAGGGCTGCTCTTACAGATGAAAATCTAATTGTATCCGTTGCCTATTGCTGTCCCCTCCTGTTGTTCCCCTAATAACCATCCTGTCCTGAATAAGGCCTCTCTGATTCTGAAAGATCTGGCCCCTGCTTCCATCCAGCATCTCCTCTAATCTGCATGTTCTGTTATGTTGGTGTAGCTCCTAGGCACATGTGTACAGTGCTACCCCCTCTCCCATTTCTCCCCTCCTCTCCCGCTCCCTCCATTTTCTCTCTCTTCTTTGGCCCCTCCATTTTAACACACACACACACACACACACACACACACACACATGCAGACACACACAGAGACACACACACACAGACACGCACCTCACCACCACCCTCTAAACCTCACCCTCGCCCCTGCCACCTTTGCTCTCTCCATTTCTTTCTTCTCCTCTCCCTATTTATCTTCACTCTCATGAACCAAGTTCTCAGGATGTAGCTGAGGCCGGATGCAGAGCCCGCTATATAACTCAGGCTGCTCTTGAAATCTCCTGCCTTCAGCCTCCTGGCTGCTGAGATCTCAACACTCCCAACGAGGATGGCCTCCTGACACTTGCTCACCGTGCCTCACTCTCTGGCCGTTCTCATCCCTGGAATATTCCTCTATGACCTCAGCTGGCAGACCATTCTCCCCACCTCTGTATTAACTTAACCCATGCACCTTTTGATCTCCCATTTACTTTTAATAAGAATGATTTCTTTGTCTAACGGCTTTCTTGCTTATTTACTCCACTCTATTAACCTTCTCCACCCAAAGAAAAGTTCCAGGAGAACAGGGACCTCATCTGCTTTGCTGAATGCTGTGTCCCCAGTGTGCAACTCCAAGCCCAGCCCATGGCAAGTGCTCAGTGAACTGTGAGTCAATGAACAGATGAGAAAGGTGGAAAGAATGCTCACCAGATGGTGATCGTGGTTAAGTCGGAGAGGGGAGCATCTTTGGCTCTTTTATTTGATGCTCTTCTGTATGATTTATTTTACCAGACAATAAATCGTTTCTGAAGTTCGCGTGACAGGTCATGTTAAATGCAAAATGATCCCAGGAAATAGGTGCTCTGTGGTGATGCTTTGTAAAGTCATCCAGCCTACACTTCCCACTTCTGTCCTCCAGGAGGCACTGGGACACCCATTGCAAGTAGGAAAGAGCAATGCCAACACTTTCCAGAAGAGAGACTAGGCTTTTTAACAGGCATGACTTAGTCATGCACTTAATATCTAGGGTTTGAGATATCAGCTCTAAATTAGTTCAAGATACTATTCCTGGAAGGGAGACAGTAAGAGAAAGAAACGGGAACAGAAATGCATGTAATAATAATATTTTTTAAAGATACCTAAATGAAGACAATAGACACCAAAATGACAAAGCAAGAAAAGAGTTATTGGTCCATGCTTCTGGTTCATGCTTCTTGGGACAGCTGGAACTGAGTCTAGCTAAGTGGAAGTTCTCGGTAGATGCTGTAGCTTCCCTGTATACTGCTCACAGAGGAAGGTCAATGCGTACAGCATAAATAGAACGGAGAAAGTAGCCCAGATCCTATCAGGTGGAACAGATGTTCTTGTTTTCTTATACTAGCAAGCAATTAAACAGATACCTTCAGTTGCTTGAATGCAAATTTGTCTTGAATTTGGAAGATGTTGCACATGTCACTTAAGTGCAGTCTTGTGGTGCACTGAAATCAATGTACTGTTATAAGTAATGGAAAATCATAGCTGTCTCCCTGCTTGGTGTTAGGATGTTACTTTGAAAGAAATGCAAATATTTGTATTATTGTTTTTTTCCCTCAGGATGAAGAATTTATTTGTAACTTTATCTTTGTCCAACCAAAAGACTGGAAACATCCTAAATACTAAATGCAAATAAGCATAATGCATTTTACATGTAATGTGTTGCAGGCAACACTGACATGATGGGCACATGTTCTAAAGTGCAAAGATGTCTTTATAAGTCAGATAATGGGAGATGCCCACCAACCCCAACTATTGTGTTGCCAGATACTTGTCAAACACTTATAGATCTGAAGATGTGTACAAGCTTATTATTAGAACTTCTGTCTCTCTAATAACAATGCGGAGACTATCTTTTGCCAAGTGCAGAACAAACACACATCTCTCCAGGTGCTCATAATAAGCAAAGTGCTTGTTTCTCTATGCTGTTCCACAGAGAGCAAACAAAGGAAGCAAGGAAAGGAAGATGTTTCCTTATTCCATCATAACCTCCTTCCTGAGCCTTCCTGCTATCCTATGACACCAACCAGGAGTAAAACAGAACAGAATACAACTGTAAAAAATAGCATCCAAACCAGATCAGCTCTGGAAAGGGAGCTTCGTACATTATTCAGCAAGTGGGAATCTTCTCTCCGTTTTGAAAGGGTTGTCAGATTTCATTTCTGTGAATGCTGTGCTTGTGGGAGATTTTGAAAGTCTGATGCCGTTGTTGGTGTATTCCAGTGGGGACAGGCTGACTCAGCGTTTATGGCTCCGTAAGCACCTTCTCACCACTGTGTACACTCTGGTGTCCTGTTCCTGGATATTTCTTTTCATTATTGTGTGTGTATGCATGTGTGCACCTGTGTGTGCGTGTAGGAGTGCATGTGGACGTGCCCCTCCACTGTTGATTCATATGGAATGAGCAAGCATGAAGATCTGGGTAACACTGTAGTCTGCAATTTGAATTTCTCTGTCTTAAAGTGTTATTCTTGACCGTGTCTATATCTATGTCTATATCTGCTTGCACACACACACCAGTTTAATAGCGCTTGAGCTAAATGTCTACTTCAATCCATTAGCTAATCGCAGTATCCTGATGGATCTTAAACTTCTAGATGAGCTGTGGGTGAAAAGTCAAAGTGATAAGGATTCCTAGGGAGTCAGACTCTGGGAGTTGAAGTGTTTCAATATTTCTGTAACCATTATGTTTAAACTTATATGTAATCCTGATCAAGTAATGAATAAATTAGTGTGGTTGGGAAGAGGAAGGGATCAGTGTGAGTGGTATCAGAAAGGGTAACACAGAGTGAATATGATCAAAATGCATCATTTATGTATATAAAATATCATACCAAAAACCTTATTATGTATAGTTATTGTATGCCAATAAAATAATTAAATGTTTAAAAACAGAGTTGGAAACATTTAATTTAGCAAATATCTATTAGTTTCAGCTGTGTGCCAGACTGTGACACATGGGCAGAGAAAAACTCTACTAATATTGGCATACAGGTAGAGTGATTAGGACACTTTACATACATAGCTCTCTTGATGGCTGTGGTTTACAGTCACACTGAAATTTTACTCCGCCGGGACTATTTGATCTGCCAAAATGAAGATCTGAAGAAGTTTTTGATTGTGAGGTGTGATGTAGTTAGCAATGACCAATAGCAATTTAAAAACTGAAGTGTGAATAAGGTAATCCGCTCATCAGGAGGAAGATAAGTTAAGCCTGTGCCTGTCGCCACAGCCTGGCATTTGTTACTGAATTACCCTTGTTAGAGGTTGCAAAAGTATTCAGGGAGCGAGGCAGCGAGAAACACACATGTTCACCCATCTGCAAGTAACTCCACTGTGTGGGTTATTTTTTTTTTATGTGAAGTGAGCAGTCTTTAAAAAATAGGATTTATTTTTAATTTTTGTTTACATGTGTATACAGGGTGAGTAGTGGTGCATGCTTGTGGGTGCTACAGAGCTAAGCTCCCAGGCAGTTGCCATCCAGCATGAGTGCCAGAAATTGAACTCTGCTCCTCTGCAAGAGCAGTGTGCAGTCTTAACTGCTGAGCCATCTCTTCAATCACTTAAAAAACTTAAAATTGTCTGTGTATTGGGGTAACAAGAAACATTTTTACATACTAAAGAAGTTCAACAAGAGCTATTCCTTTGAGGTCTTGTTTGTAAAAGCCAGCATTTATGGCAAGAGATGAGTTAAGTCACAGAATCTTCTTAAAAGGTCTTTGAGAGTCCCGAATTCTTGGTCCAGAAGCACTGGACAAGGGACCCAGTCATCGCTGCATGCCTTGTGAGGCACTCTCAAGCTGTTACGTAGCATCCTCATTGAACACACACAGCACACATCTCCTCAGCAAGCAGGCCAGGCCACACAGAAAGCATCAGCTTCTCCTCCCTCTAAAGCTGCTCCCTGTGTGTCGCTTTGCGAAAGCGGCTCGTTGTGTGGAAACACATTTTAGTCCTTTTGGCACAGTGCAGGCATCAGAAAAGCCAAGCCGAATCCCACTCTACATCATGAGTCACCTTCCATGCTGCCAGCTCTATTCTGGCAGAGGCCACTTTTGTTGGAGGGGATTGGGGTAGAGACAGAGGAAACATGTTGGTTCTCAGAGCTCAGGCCATTTGCAGTATAATTAGAGACATAATGTTTTGACTGGAAATCTGATCAGATCTGACAAGGGTGTCAGTAAGACAGGATAAATATTGAACATTTTTGTATGATTCCATAGAATCAGAAGTTCAATCAAGATAAATATGTCAAGTGTCATTGTATGAAAACCTTGGTTCTTTAAGACATTTAGATTATGAAAGCAATCCAGGAATCCCCATAGCTTAATATTACAGATGCTTGAAACATATGCTTCATATCTGGATGATTTTAAACTAAATATAAGCTTTATTATTTGAATATCTCATAGATGGAAAAAGTAAATGAGTGTTATATATCTTGAGCATAATACCGCAAATACCAAACATGCATTTGAAGAAATTTGTAATCTGAAAATGTATATACCCTTTTCCAATAAATTCATTGATTTAAGGTAAAATGCAATGACTGAGGTCATTTACAAGTTCACCATGGGTCTTAATATGTTGACAGTCTCCATCTTACCATGTATGTGGCATTAGAATAACATATGTGCTGGTGAGTTCAGCAGGCAAAGGTGCTTTTCACCAATTCTGGCAATCTGAATTCAATACCATGACTCACAAAGGAGAAGGCAAGAACTCCCTCTGGCAGCCACACAGGAGCATAGCACAGAAGTGCCCCCATCATACACACATACAATGGTTAAAAAAAAAAAAACTACCCATTTCTTTTCTTTCTTTGAACTTGAGAGATTTAGAGGACTTAAAACTAAGTAGTACACCTATCAAAGCATTTAGTAAGATTTCAGCAAAACAGAAATAGATTTTGATCAACACAGAAGAAGTGACAAACAAGTTTATCTCTGATTCTTCCCCAAATATCTCCATGTGCTATAAATGAGGTATATACACAAATACCTAAAGATAAATTAAGCAGGAAAAAAACTCCACAATAACAGAATTCTGAGGGTTGTGGGGGGAGAATAACTGAGCAAAATAAAATATAGAAAGCTTAAACTCAAATACGCAGCTTAACATATGTATATGGCATGTACCATTTAACCACAGAAAGTCATGATCTGGATATGTCAGCTATGTCTGAAATTGCAGGCCTAAAATAAAGGATTTGATTATAATTATAATTCGGAGTAAGAACCATTAGACTTCCCATATCCTTGCTTGCATGAGTTTTACTTAAAAGGCTGCCCTTTGTCCTATAGTCTGAAACTCTATAGGTCTGTTACAGCATATGACAAACTGATAAAAACAAAATGAGGTGTAAAATGTGTAAGCCTCTAGACTCCTTTTGCTATTGTCTGTTGAGCACCATGGCAGTGCTAGGTGCAGAGTTGACATGAAATTGACCACTCAAATATTTGCCCTTCTAGTTCTTCCCGATGCCTGGATGAATCCCTGGGAAGATTAGTACTTATGAACTGACTCACTGTGAAATGACAGCAAGGTGTCACGAGAGCCTCTTGGAGACAGCCTTGCTAACTTAACCTATGGAATGTTCCTGGAGTTCTGCTCTTCTTTGGGAATTATGAAGTGGACACTGACACACGCTCTTTTCTCCTGCGGTTTCAGCTTTTGAATAAACTGGGCTCTCAGCTATTTTCTCCACTTAGTTGTTCCGGCCTTAAGTATTTCTCTCTTCGGTATCATCAGCCTTGCCAGTTCAAAGTTTCCTTGTGACACACAGTCCTCTGTTCATAAATCCCTGTCTGTTGATATTGGCTTATCTCTCTTTACTTAGTGGCTTTGGTGGTTTTTCAAACTCTCCTTCCTCTTATTTTACCTTCTTTTTATTTCCCTCTACATACTTTTTTAAAAATTAACCCTCCAAAGAGATTTAGTGTATTAAATTATTTTATGATTCCCTGAGGTTGTTAATGTATGACACTGATAAGTACACAAAGGAAGCTGTTTTTAGTAATATGTTCTACAATATACTTGACAATGTTTACTTATATTTATTTTATTTTTCTTTAAATTTACATTTGTGTGTGTATGTGTGTGTGTGCATGAATGCCATGGCCCATGTGTGACACCCAGAGGACAGAATTCAGGAGTCTACCATAGTCTACCATGTGTGTCTAGCTGATCAAACTCAGGTTGCCAGGCACTCACCTACTGAGCCATCTTGTCAGTTCCTAGTTTATTTTTTATTATGTGTACCTGCATGCCTCTCTCTGTGTCTAGACACACACATAGATACCTAGAGCTGGAGTTACAGGAAGGTGTGAACCACCCTTTCAATGTGGGTTCTAGGAACTAAACTACAAGAGGAATAAGTTCTCTCAACCACTGAGCCGCTTCCTCAGCCCCCAAGTTTATATCTTCAGATATTCAAGGCAAAGAACTAACATCTTCTTAAGTGGAGACACAGGCACGGTCTGTTGCTTTCTTTTATGTATGTTTGTAGTGTTGTATTCTGTTTACTTCTAAAACAATGGGACTTAATGGCCACTTCACAGATTACAATCCATTTAAAGGCAAGAACACAGACACATTTTCCTCAGGCATTTGAAAAACTGCCAAGTTGCCTGTGAGTTCCTCTCAGTGAAGGACCTAAGCAGATCCCATGCTACTCATTTGCCTTCAGTCCGTGTTTTTAAAGAGAGAGGAAATACGAAGGGAAAAGGAAAAGAAGTTTTTCCATCTTTCAGAGAGAGGGGGATCAAATGTGTGACATTAGATGAAGAACCATAATGTGAAGGTCTTTGGATGATATTAAAAATGAATCAGGCTGCTTTAAATACACCAAACTACAGGTAAAATGCATATAAGCAGATAATTGACTGAGAAAGGCCATGGAAATTAACACGGCATGTATAGTCTATCTACCATTTGAACTCTGAGTAATTGAGAGAAGCGTAGCAGGTTAACGAGGGGTCCTCTGGAAGTTCTGTGTATGGAGATGTGATCCTGCCTTTGAGGGGATCATGTGACACAGAACTCTTTTTTACTGAGTCACACATTCTGGAGACAGCATGCGTGTCATTCCCTGGAAGCTGCTCTATCTTGGAGAAGTTTAGGAGGAACAAAGGGAAGTCAAGATCCGGCTTAACTCGAGGGATTGGTGTTGACTTTGAGGGGAACCTGAGGTCAGGGTCCTGAGGTGCCATCCATCCAAGTAGGATGTGCTTCATTGGGAATGTTTTAAAGCAACTGCTCTCCAGAAAAAGTAAATCTGAGCTGTGAGAATCATGGCTCACACCTAATCAAGCCACATGCTAGGAGAGAGGATCTCTGACTTAGACTTACCTGGATGTGACAGCTACCCTGATTGCGGACAGCACCATTTATTTGTTTATTTATTATTGGGTACCAATCCCAGTTCCCCTTCTCCCATCTCCCCCGGACTCTATACCCCCCATCTGCTCAAAAGTAGGGGTAAGACCTCACCTGGGGAAGTCAACATCTTTCCCATCACTTCACTGAGGGAGGACCAAGCCAGGCTGAGCAAGAAATCTGTCCATAGAGAATGGGCTCCACAAAGTCAATTTATGAATTAGAGTTAGATCCTGGTCCCACTGCCAACACCATTTCATAGCTAACATCCCTGATTAATAATAAACATTAAGCATCTTAGCACCAACATTCACGTCTCTGCTTCTGATTGTGGATGCAATGTGACCTGTTACCTTACATTACCACTGGCATGCCTTCTCTGCCATGACGCACTATACACTCTGACTGTGAGCCAGAGTAAACCTCTCCCTCTAAGGCTTTGGGTCAGGTGTTTTGTAACAGCCACGAGACAAGTTACTAATATAACAGCAATTGTCCAGCTTAGCTCTGAAGATCACCTGGATCCACCCACGCAGAAAGGCTGCTCACGATCTCATGGGCCCAGCCCAGTGGCATAGAAATGCTTCCGATTTTCATACTGTGCTCGTATACACACCATAATGTACACTAGTTTCTCACGTGAAAAACACTGATTTTTCACTTCATAATAAGAGTACTGGAGACTCAGAGTAGCAAAAGTGAAGCAGTTAGTTTTACAACCTTGTAAAGTTGGGCATGACCTAGAGAAAAGACCAAAGCAAACAAACCATCAGATCCTGGTGTGCAAATTCTACACAAACAATGGCATTTATGTCCTACCCTAAATTCTCTGCCCCTGCACCTCTCGTTGACTGAGGTCTTCAGGGAGATACAGTCTTCTTCTTCATGTGTACTATCGCCTCCTGCTCAGACTGCTTTTCCTATCGGTTTACAATGCAAAGCCTTACATAAGGCGCATCCTGGGGCTCACCTTCTTTCCTTGCCTGATTCCTGTCCTTAGTCAAGCAGCAGACTGTCACTTTTTAACACTAGAAAGGACTAAGAATGCCTAGACAAGCTGCTGGCTAGGGAAGAAAGAGACTCAGTGCCCCGTTTCCCTGTGATTCTCTGATGTATTCTGACGCATCTTACTGAAAAGGAATCGTAATGAGTTTTTAACTTATATCTAGAGGTGATATTATTTCCTAATTTTAATTTCTAGCAACATGGCTTCCAAAGGAACTCGGGAAATGAAGCTCACACACTCACATCATTAGATCCTCCCCTCCAGTCACTCTCACACAGACCTGTCCACTTTAACTTTTTAACAAATCCGTAACCAGCTCAATCTCCTACCCACAAGAAATTACTGGTAGCACGTACAAAAGAATAGGGTGTCCTGTGTGAGGTCATCACAGACTATAGAAAGGCAAAGAAGTCATTGTAGCCTATCTGTCTCATTATATATCATAACTATTTAGATTAAAGTAATCAAACTTCAGTCTTTAAGGTGCCTTGCCTTTAAAAACATAGCAAGGTGGGTGTATCGGATCTACCCTCCCCTGAGGATCTCTATGTAATTTCTCTCATTTATTTTATGTTCTTCTATATAATTGTTTAAAGTTTGCAAGTTTGAATGGTCGAAATTTTTTAAATACAGTCCTTCCTCATTCTACACGGCCATCCCTGCTCCAACTCCCTCCTCCCTGCTCCCTACCCTTCTCCCCTTCCTACTCCTTATCTACTCCCCAGAAAGAGCAAGGCCCCTTATGGGAGTCAACAAAGCCTGATACATTGCCCTCCCCCCATATCTAGGCTGAGCAAGGTATCCCTCCAAAGAAAATGTGTTCCAAGATGCCAGATCAAGCACACGGGATAAATCCTGGTCCCACTGCAGGTGGCCCCACAGACAGCCCAAGCCTCAGAACGTTCCCCCATATTCAGTGGGCCTAGCTTGGTCTCTGCAGGTTCCCCACTATCTATCCAGAATCAGTGAGCTCTCACAAGCTCAGGTCAAACGTTTCTGTGGGTATCATGGTCTTGACCTCTTTGCTTGCATTCTCCCTCCTTCCCTTCTTTGACTAGTCCCCAGAAGCTTGGCCCTGTGCTCCACTGTGTATCTCTACTTCTGCTTCCATCAGTGGCTGGATGAAGGTTCTATGACAATTAAGGTAGTCAGTCATCAATCTGATTACAGGGGAAGGCTAGTTTAGCAATCCTCTCCACTGTTGCTTAGAGTCTTAGCTGGGGTCATCCTTATAGATTCCTAGGAATTTCCTTAGTGCCATGTTTCTTGCTAGGCCCTTAATGGATCCCTCAACCAAGATATTTCTTTCCTTTCTCTCCCTCTCTGTCCTTCCCCTTTTTTGAGCATCCCATTCCCTCATGTCCCTGTAGTAAGAGGCGCGTTGGCTGTGTTCCCGGCGCCTGGTTCCCGGAGCAGGGCCCCTTGTTCTGTCCCGCCTGGCTCCCGGTGTAAACCCGAAATAATTACATGGAAACTGTACTCATTTAAATACTGCCTGGCCCATTAGTTCTAGCCTCTTATTGGCTAACTCTCACATATTCGTTTAACCCATTTCTAATAATCTGTGTGTCACCACGGCTTACCGGGAAAGATTCAGTGTGCCTGACCTGGCAGGCTTTATGGCCAGCGACTCTCTCTCTGACCCTGTCCCCTTCCCAGCATTCTGTTCTCTTTTCCCCATCTATCTAAGTTCTGTCCTATCAAAAGGCCAAGGCAGTTTCTTTATTAACCAATGAAAGCAACTCAAATACAGAAGGACCCTCCTACACCATGTCCCCATGTTCTTCTCTTCCCACCCCTTCTCCCCTCCTCCTTCCCTTTCTATTTGGAGCACTTGGTTTAAAAAAAAAGCCAAACTATCACCATATACATTCTGATGATTTATTTTTCCTTTAAATTGCTTCGTAGAGACCCACCTGTTTTAAGTCCCTGCACTACGTACATTTTCCTCCACCTCATCTTTTTCCTTGGCTAAAAGCAAGATCATGAATAAGTTCATATGAAAACCATCTGCAGTGGCATGCTGAGACAATGCAGCCAATTGATTTGTGTCTGAACAGAAATGCAAACAGCATCAGCAGCACCTCTGCTTTCTCCAGAGAAAGCGTCCAGAACCCCATTATAGTCTCAGCTTTTCTTCTGGCGCCTATTGTTTCCCACAATTTTATAAGCTTTCTGCTTCTAATAAGTAGCATTACATTTCTGCAGGGTTCCCAAGATAATCAAGAAGACACTACCGCACAGTCTCCCAGTCTGGCTATAATCAGAGCTATTGTCCCAGCACCAAGAAGTGATGTGGGACTGTAATTGGTTTTCCAATATTGCAACAGCTCTGCAAAAGGCAAGCGCAGACACCAGACATCAGAACTCTAGAAATGGCCACTTGCCATTAGCAGATATTTTTGCAGATCATATGCACTACAACTAAAACCTTTTTTCCCCCTGATGATGCTTTGTCACCCAGAACCTAACATACAAGGATGATTTGGGCTGATTTTGCAAGTAAGTGTTCTTTATGGTCTGATCACTCTTGTTAAAAAAAAATCTTCCTAAATTCCTGCAAACATAATCCATCCTGAAAGCTCAAAGCTTTCCACTTAACCTCACTTGAATGTGCTCCAAAATAATGTGTTATGGAACCCTGAAAATCCAGAGAATCTAACAAGCAATAAAGTAACAACAAAATTGACTATGTATTTACATGTGCATGAATATGTATGCAAGCATGTGCACGTGTGTGTGTGTGTGTGTGTGTGTGTGTGTGTGTACATGTGTAAGGACTGGATAGTTCAATGTCATGGAAAAGGAGCTGAGATTTTGAATGAAGACAATATCCTTTTGCAGACTCATACTAAGTGTCAATGTATGAAGAAAGGGAAATACATATGAATGATATTGGTTTTGAGATCACCAACTTATCGGAAGATGGATTAGTATTAATGAGGACTCTGACTCTGAGTGTGTGAAGCCAGCTATTCATTTAGGGGTTATCTTGGTATACCTACCTGTGTAGACCATGTCCCTTTTATGAGACTCCACAAAATGAAAATATTTTTCCCTTTTGTTGATAACCTGTCAAAACTCCCTGGTAGAAAGGACAGAGAATGAGTTTGATAAAAAAGAAGTATCAATTTGCTAATGCTCTAATGGCAGGCAAAGAAGTTGGGGATTGAAAGTGGGAGTTATTAGTATGTGCAGTGTGTGTATGTGTGTGTGTGTGTGTGTGTGTGTGTGTGTGTGTATGCTGTATGTGGGTGGGATGATTAGCTTTAATGCAACCTAGAAGAGTTTCATGAGGTTCTACATTGGCTGACATGGGGACATTTCTGTGGGTGACTGTTTTAAGTTAATTAACATATAGATGGAGCAAGCCCACTGTCACTGACATCATTTCTAAGGTTCTGAACTATATAAGAATGGAGAAATCACAGTGAAAGCAAGCAGTTAAGCAAGCAGGTGAGTGCGGACACATTGATTTCTTCCTACTGTCTGTGGGTGTGCTGTGGCTAACTAAAGTTTCTGTCTTGACTTTCCTATAATGGAGAGCTGTAATATGGAATTGTAAACTGAAATAAATACCATTCTCTCTAAATTCTGCAACAGAAGTAGAAGCAAATCTTGAACTGTGGGTGCACATTTACGTGCATTGCATATGGAGTCTGGAGATAATCTTTTAGGTATCCTTTTTAATTGCCTCTTTACCTTATTTTTGAGATAGACTCTTACTGGATCCCTGGACTCAGGCATGATGGCATGGCTAGGCTGGATGGACAGTCAGCACCTCAGACTCTCCTGTCTTCCCTTCTTCAGCACTAGGATTACAGACTCATGTCTTGGCATCTGTGTTTTATATGAAGGATGGGGATTTAAACTCAGGTCCTCATGCTTGTGAGACAAGAACCTTGCCCACTGAGTCATTTTCTCAGAGGATTTGAGTAATTTTTCTGTGGATGCTGAAGTATCTTGGACATACTTGACCCAAAGAGTATTTCTGCTGAATAATTTACCCAGTCTTTACCTAGTATATAATGTTCTGAAGCTGAAGTCTTACATGCTTTTATTAAAACAACAACAACAACAAAACCCTGGAAAGTACCAGCCCCTGGGCTATTAAGAGATATCTACAAAGCTAAAATTCATTTTTCCTATGAGAACCTGCTTGCACACAGCTGGGAAGTTCTGTAACGAACAGAGAAGACCTTGTATTTCCTTGGAGTTTAAAAGAAGCTAGATTGCTTAAGTAACAATGATTTCACTGTGAAAATTTTAGTAAGGGGAGGGAAAAAGGAGGAAGCAAGAGAGTGTAAGGAGCCTGAGACAAGCCCTCTGATGGTCCAAAGGGAGATCAGCAAAGCACTCAGGTTGATTGTTGCATCTTGCTATTCAGCCTCCTAGAGCTTGAGTCTTCTCCAGTCAAGAATTGATGCCTCCCTTTGATGCCTCTAATTCAGGGTCTTTTCCCATGGCATGTGGGACCTGGACTGTTCAATATTCAATCCTTTTGGAAAGAGTTTCTCTCTCTGTAAGTGTCTTAGCTGTTTTTCAATTGGTGTGACTAACCACAGTGACAAGGCGACTTATGAAAGAAGGAATTAAATTTGGAGCTCACAGTTCCAGAGGGTTAGAGCCCGTGACCATCATGGCATGGAGCATGGCAGCAGGCAGGCAGGAATGTCACTGGCCTTAGATAGGAGCTTAGATCACCATCCACAAGCATGAGGAAGAGAGAACAACCTGGGATTGGCATGGGCTTTTGAAACCTCAAAGCCCTTCCCCAGGGACACACCTCCTCCAATAAGGCCACACCTCCTAATCCTTGCCAAACAGTTCTACCAACTGGGGACCAAGCATTCAAATATATGAGCCTATGGGGGCCATTCTCATTCACACTGCCACAGTTCACGTTACCTGCCTTGATTTCTAGCTCAGAGTTATTCCTCAATACAAAAATCACAGCCCCTGTAGAATTCTGAGCATTGTTTATAATCAGACTTATCCAAAGCCCTCAAGTGCAAGTATATTAAATGAGATTACAACAATAACATGGACCTCTGCAACTTTCTCTTTGGGGGAAGCACACATGTCCTCACATGTGTGTTTAAAATATGATAGTAGCATCTTGGGAGATAGCTGAGTTGATGAAATATAAGGTCCTGAGTTCCAGTCTTATAACCCATATGAAAAAAATCCCCCAAATCCCAAATCAGGTGTAATGAGAGTCGTTTGTAATCTTAGTGCTGGGGAAGTGGTTGAAAGTGATCTTTGAAGCTCAGTGGTCAGACAGAAAGCTTGATAACTTTGTCCCAGGTCTGTAAGACAGGGACACCAATCTCATAAAGCAAAGTGGATGGTCCCTGAATAATGATACCTGAAGTTGACTTTTGGCCTCTACTTTAGTACATGAACATACATATGCGTACCCACACATGCATACATATACAGACACACATGTGTGTTTGTGTGCGTGTGTGTGTGAGAGAGAGAGAGGGGGAAGAGAGAGACAGAGAGAGGGAGAGAGTGAGAAAGGGAGGGAGGGAGAGAGAGCGCTAAAAATAAATAAATGCTGCCCTGGAAAAGTAAAATGAGGGTCAGAGCAGTTTCCTGTCTGCAGGAATGCTTAGAGAGAAGCAGCAAGTCCTCACTACTGACACATGGTACTCTGTGTCCCCCTACCACCAATGTGAACAAAACACACAGTGAATAGGTTCTCACTGTTAGAGGTCACATCCATCAGCCTGTGGCTGTCTACAGCAGTGTGGGGGCAGGGTGCTGGCTTCTTTTCAGTTTATGCCACTTTTAAGTGGGTGAAAGCTTTCAGTCCTCTCTGAATCAGGTACATGCTTCTTCTTTTGTTCTCTTCGACTCTTCTAAGGAGGTAGGGCAGGAAGGCAGAGTGATTAAGGGCAGGATTTTAATGAAGAAAAGAATCATCTTTGTTCTTTGAACTCTTTAATCTTAAACTCCAAACTAAGACATCAGTTGTCTTCTTTGAAAATACTCAACACATTCTCTACTGTATAGTAGGTATGTGTGTATGTAAATAATGTGTTTTTGGGCATGATCACATGCTATTAAAGAGCAGAATACATTCAGATAAAGCATCATTGGGGATTATTCACACAGAGAGTGGGTTTATACATGGTTACTAAATCCCTCGGTTATAATATAATATAAAATATAATACGATAGACACTGCCATCATATGTATGGTCTGTTGCTCACTGAAATGTCACAGTGCATGAGTGTAACATCCTCTGTGGTCTATTAGTCACTAAATATCACCATGCAGTACATGAGTGCAATGCCCTCTGTGTTGCAAAGTACCGCAGCGATGGTAAGGCAGGAGAGAATGCTTTGATTGGTTCTTATCCCTTTGACTTATGGCAAAACTTCTACTTAATGGAGTGGGGTAATAAAAGCATTAGTCCAAAAATAATTTAGCAAAAATTATGAGAGCAACTGTCCCACACGAGCCAGGGACTATGAGAGCCGCTGATGGTGGGTGGAGGGAGAGCACAAGGAAGGGCTGGGCTTTATAACGTGTGACAGCAGGGAAACAGACATTATAAAATCATTGTCCTAAGTTGTTAGAGATGACCTGGGAGAAGAGGAAGCTTGTAGATGGGAGGGAGACTCAGCCTCCGCGAAGCAGAAAGGAGGACTCGCAGAAATTCAAAGGAGAGGCGCATCAAAGGCCTTCTCCCACAGCATGGCCTATGAGCAGTCCAGGTGGGATCTGGGCCTGATCAGTGACTGTAATCTTCCTAAATTAAACACGATGTAAGAACACATGTTGGGATCTGAGGCAGAACCACTGTGGCAGTGTGTGATACAAAAGAATGTGCCTTGCAGAAACCACGCCGCTCTCTTGAAAGAGAAGCGCTTGATACCACAGGTGCTCTGAGAGTACTACTACTTGGAAATTAAAAATGCTCCAGGAATGCCAATTCTTCCATGCAGCACGGTTTTCAATGTTATTAGTCTATCCCAACCCAGCCAACACTGTGCTCTTTTTTGCAATATTTCATACATTATAGAGCTTTCCAATATTTTAATTTTGAGTGTGCATATGTGTGTTTATGTGTGTCATGCACATATGTGTATATATGTTTGCATGTATGGGGGCACACATGTATGCTCAAAGGTTGATGTCTAGAATCATTCTTGATGGAAGACCTCATTGAGGCGGGATTGCTCAGTGATATGGCTGCTCTTACTAGGCGACTTACTCTGAAATCATAGGAACACTACATTTTGGTGGGCTCTGAGGACCCAAACTCTGTTCCGCATGCTTGCATGGCAAGTGCTTTAACCACAGAGCACCACCCCTTGCTTAAACTTCACTAGCAGGTGACCTTTCTGATTCTTTCCAAGTGGACCCAACATTGATGCACCGCTTCCCTCTTACTGGTTTAATACTAAGGATTCTAGAACAAGTAAAAATTATAATAAATGTGCAGATATGGTTCTATGTGTCAAGTAACATAGTAAGGAATGAACATGCCTTGCTGCTATACTTAATAATTCTTCCTTCTTTAGTTTTTTTTTATTTTTGACTAAAGGCCTTACATAACTCAGGATTGCCTCAAACTCATGTGTAGCTGAAGATGACCTTGAACTTCAAGCATTCTACCAGCTGAGGCCCATTCCCAGTCCATAAATTTGGGTTTTTGTATCTGTTTTGTTTTTTTGTTTTGATAAGCTATCATACTAAAACCTTTTTTCTACCTTCAAGGAAGCAATAGGTAGACATATCTGATTCTGGATCCAGTAGTCCTGGATCCTATAGTCATAATATCTCCTGGTATATCCTCTCATCTCTAATTAGTTTAATATTAGCATTTCTAGTAAACAAATTTAACACACTTGATGGTTATTTATCAGAGACAGGAACAGCAGAAAACTCAAGTTGAACAGGTCTCACTGTACAGTGAGTAAACTCCGAAGACAGATATAATATGGTGGCTTTCATAAGTACCTGAATGTTGTCTTCTGACCAAGTCATTAAGTCTAGGTTGAGCTATCTATGTTTCCTTTGTATTTCTCTGGCCAGGAAAGGGTAAGGATGTCTCCAGAAGAAGTGCTTAGAGCAGAAATGAAAGTGGTTATAATGACAGAAGTGAGAAGCTTGGGAAGACGTGGGAAGAGACCTGTACATAGGCCTTTTACTGCAGGAAGATTTAATAGGGGAGGCAGGAAACAGCCTAACAAAACAAATGGTCTTACCATCACCAATTTGACTCCATCAGGCAGTCCAACCATGGAAAGTTCTCCTGGTCCTCAAATCTCATTTTAACACAAGAGGTGGAACAGACCACACCCATCTCTGTTGTGACTGGGAGAAGCCTCTGGGAGTTGGTGAGGGTGCTGCAATGGCTGAACTGGTTAACGTATTTAAATCAAAACAGCCATCATCCCAGAATGTGACTGCTCCAGTTTATTCATTAAATGTGCCCCAGAACTCATGTGTTGAAGGCTTGGTTTGCAGATGATAATGCTTGGAAGGTGGTAGGAACATCAGAAAGGGAAACCTGGATAGAGGAAGGGTCTTTCTCTTGAAATATGATTTTTATCCCTGTCCCCACCCATGGCTCCTGTTTGCCATATGTAAGCAAGTTCTCCCCACAGGTCCAGAAACAATGTGGCCAAGGGTCTGTGAACTGAACCTCTGAAACCATGAGGACAAACTAATCTTTCCTTCTCTGAACTGGTTTTCTCAGATATTCTGCCACAAGGGCTGAAAGCTCATACAATAACCAGTTTGGAAGTAAGGCATTTTTAGGGGTAAGTGAAAATAAAGTCATTGGGCAGGCACCTAATGGAATATGACCAACATCCTTGTAAGAACGGGAACATGGACATGGGAACATGCAGAGGGAAGACAATGCAGGCACACAGTGAAGATGACTGCTCATGAGCCACGGTCTGTTGTATTTTGTTGCTTCACTCCTAGACAAGCAAAAGAGGTACCAGCCTTCAAATCTTGTCTCCTCCATCCTTATGTTATTTATTAACAGATAAGCTATCTAACACAGTACCTATTAGCTACACATCTTTAAACAAGTACAGGTTAATCCATATTGAATAGAATCATAAATTGTGTCACTAGTCATATTTTATATACTAAATTTCTCCACATGCTACTCTGATGCACATGGGGCATTTCCTTCATCATAGAAAAGTTCTAGGGATGCCTGGCACTGGACTTAATCCAGTCTTATATCTCACAGAAGGAGAAGATACAAAGTGCATGATACATTGAATATTGAAAAAAAATTAAAGCATAGGTTGAAGAGTTCTCCTGACTGGGAAAATGGCTCCTTGGTAAAGTGCCTGCTATGGAAGCATGAAGACCTGAGTTCAAATCCCTATCATGCATATTTTTAAAAAGCAAACCCAGAGGCATGTGTCTTTGATCCCAGTGCTGGCGCGGAGGGCAGGGAAAGGAGGACCTCGGGAACTCATTGGCTGGCCAGCCTAGCTAAACTGCAAGCTCTGAGTTCAGCGAGAGACTATCTCAATAAAACAAGTTTCAGAGCAAGGAAGACACCTGATATCGACCTCTGACCTCCACATGCAAGCGTACAAATGTGTGTACATACTGTCATGCACAAACATATAATGCACACACATGCACGTTTTACATTAAAGTAAAATAAAAACTAGATAAAGAAAGGGGCTGGAAGGATTATGCATCAGTTTTAGTTTAGGTTGGACCAAAATGGGAAATTACAAGGAGGAATTGCTCAGCAGGTGCTTGTGTGTGTGTGGTGGAGGATATCCCTTTATGAAGTTTTACCCTGAGCTGAGGGGTTAAGCCTCCATATCTGCCAGCTCTTATTCCTGAGTCTCCACCTTTGATGCTCTAATTAAATTCTTAATGTGATTCATTACTTTGGATGAGTCAGTTCTTACAAATTTATTGCAGAAATTTCAACAGCATCCCTCAAGAATACAACTAAATCCTCACTTCTACCAGCAGGGAAACAGCCGAGTCTCCATTTTAAATGAACACTGAAAAACTGGATTTGAAAAGGGTCAGGCGGTCCTCAAACAGTGCTTCTCTGGGATAACGAATGTGTGTTCATGCTCTTAAGTGAATTATAAGTCAGGGAGGCAGAAATATTAAGCAAATTAGAAGAAAATTAAAAGAGTGGATCATGGGGGAAAGGGAGAGTTCCGGCTGGGAGTTGTACTGCTGGATTAATTATCTAGAAGAACTCACAGCACCCAAGTGAGTTTCCAGAGTAATGGGGGAGAAGACCTTCTCGCAGAGTTCCTAGAAGATGGTTTAAGTCCAACCAAAGCTCACATGTAAAGGAGACCTGCTCCTTATTAAATATCCACATAAAACTGCCAAGTCACAGGGAAAACGATGCAAAAGCAAGCACAAGGTGGCAAGAAGACATCAAGATGACTTCTCCTGACTTATTAATAGATAGGATTGTCCATTTTATTTCACTTTGTTTTCAGTTTCTCTCTCTCTCTCTCTCTCTCTCTCTCTCTCTCTCTCTCTCTCTCTCTCTCTGTGTGTGTGTGTGTGTGTATGTGTGTGTGTGTGTGTGTAGACCAGAGATCAACATTTGGGTATTTTTCATTAATCTCTCTCCACCTTATTTTTTGAGACAGGGCTCCTCACTGGTTCTGGAGAGCACTGGCCAGTGAGTTCTAGTGACCTTATCTCTACTTCCCCAGCCCTGGATTAATTAGAGATACTTTCCAAGCTCAGCTTTTACATGGAGGCCAAGGATTGACCTCAGGTCCTCATGCTTGTGACGTAAGTACACTTTACCAACTGCATCATCTTTCTAGTTCTAGGTTTTTTTTTTATCTTTTTTAAGAAGAATTTTGCTGAGAATGCAAATACAATGCAAAAGTTGAACAAAACTTAAAATGAAATAGGAGTGTACAAAAGGAGTGTATAAAGGGAGGAGTGGTCCCAACTCAGACTCAGACTTAGATTTACTAGGATAAGTTCCCACTATGGTCAGACTCTGGCCATCTTAACTCTGCCCATTATTTAATAGAAAGCATTGAATAATACAGGCTATTGGTTCACAATGGTAGCGTGCCACTAAATGCTGATCAAGCAATTCTTGGAGCCAACTGGAGAAGGAGCCCTGTCTTGAAACATTTGCCCAAGACAATGTTATATTCTCATGTGGCTCATTGAAAGGAGCTAACTTGACATCAGTGAATCCATAGTTTGGAAGCATATTCTGAGAGCAGTTCTCCAACTCTGAGTTTCTTGAAATTCAATTGAGTGTTGACAGGACCCAAACATAGACCTCACATATTGGGGCAAAGTCTTTCAGAAGACTGTTGACACATCAAAGAATAGTCACAAATTGCAGGCATCTCAGGCCACCTCTACTGTGTTCAGATGAGTACAGAATTGGAGTTTCCTTACCTTTCCACATTTGAGAGTTGTTGGAACAATTCACAGGTCTGAAGGACATGATACTTGTGCATATTATTTTTATCATAAGGGATCTATATTAACAGCCTGATGGATAGGGCTAGATGGGTCACAAGTTCAAAGGAGAGTCTACTCACATGAAATCAAAACATACCACTTGCCCTATATAGCAATTATTTACCAACTAGGAAGCTCCCCTGAGTTTAGTAGTCAAGTTTTTATGATGCAAGAGGGGTGGCTGTTGAGGTCAGGCATTGCCCTGCTCTATGTTACTCTCTCTGGGGCAAAACAGTGTTTTCTTTTGTTTTCAGGTGGTGCCTTGCCCTGAGAGACTCTATCTTAGAGCTATCATTTGGCTTCATTTTGAGTACAAATATAGACAGGGCAATGGTGAGCATATAAACAACACCATCTGTCTGACTCCACCCAGGAGACGCAGACTGATAATTAACTTATCCCTAAAATTAAAAAGATACCAACCTCTAAATTTATAAAAGTAAATTGGGACTATAGAAGCACATGGAGTCATTAAAATCATATCAGGAAAACCAGGTCCAAGAACTTGCCAGGCATATAAGACTAAGGGAAGCATTAAGCTCTCTCACCTGGACCCAATAAAGAGGGAGACTTCTAAACTGATGAGGGCAACATCCCTCATAAACATGTCATCTGTTTACCCGGTGTGTGTACCGAGGGAATGACAAGCCATGAACGGTTGACTGTGCCAGAGGCTTCAGCTCTGCTCCCTAGCTGCTGTTGCTATGGCAACCCACCTATCCACTTAACACTGGTTAGTTATAAGTTGACAAAAGTTAGAATCACTTTCAAAGAAAACCTCACTTGAGGAATTCTCTAGATCAAGTTAGGCTGTGGCCATGTCTATGGGAGATTGCCTTGATGATCATTGATGTAGAAATACCAGTTCATTTGGGCATGGCACCATTTCCTTGGCAGAGAGTCCCGAACTATGTTAGATATGTGTATGTGTGTATGTGTCTGATATGTGTTATATGTTATTGTCAACTGTCCTGGTTTGAATGTAAATGTTTCCCATAGCTGGGGCTTCACCAATTACTTTTCAGGGCCTCTCTGCAGAGATTCTAACCCTGCCAGAAGGTACTAAGCTTTGGTTACTCCCAAAAATTAATGGCAGAAGGATTGCTTCTTCAATTTGATAGCTTCTAAAAAGCAAGCTTAAAGAGCAAAGAGCCTAACAAAAGAGCAGACTTATTCTAGTTGGCTCCAAATTTCAACTTTTAGTCACTATGCTATGCTGATAATGCTCTCTCCCTCCCTCACCCTAGTCCTCTCTTTCTGTCTCCGTCTCTCTGTCTCTCTCTCTCTCTCTCTCTGTTGTGTACATGTGTGGGTAGCCATGGAGGACAGAAGGTTTTTGATGTCCTTAAGTTGGGGCTCTCTCTCTCTCTCTCTCTCTCTCTCTCTCTCTCTGTGTGTGTGTGTGTGTGTGTGTTCTGTACATGCGTGAGTAGCCATGGAGGACAGAAGGTTTTTGATGCTCTTGAGTTGGGGTTACAGAGCACTGGGAACCACTTAGTGTAAATGCTGGGAACTGACTTCTTAACAAGAGGAGCAAGGACTCGACTGAGCCCTCTCTTCAGTCACATTAAGACATAGCTTAGTATAGTTGGTGATCAAAAGTCAGTAGACAGTGTTTATCTTGGTTAGCTTCCTGTCCTTCCCTTCTCTCTCCTCTCCTCCTGACTTCCTTTCCTTCTATTCCCCCCCTTTTTCTTCCCTCCCTCCCTTCTACTAAGGAAAAAAGACTTTTCCTTTGCCTATCTATGTCTATGTGTCTATGAATGGTCTAGGAAATAAGTTTTAAAAAGACAAATTAACAACAGAAAAACATACAAGTCTCAAAGAAAATATTTTTTTGTGTACATAGAATTCTTCATATATAAGAAATAGAGACAAAAGGAAAGGAATAGGGCTGAGAACTGCTATAACATTTTAGAAAGTTAAATTGTAGAGCCATGAAAGACAAAGGGGAAGAGGGTTTGAGCTAGGAGTGGACAATTGTGGGGAAATTACTAAGCAAAATGTAGAAAAAAATTAAAGGAAAAATGAGGGTGTTTGCACTGAGTTGTTTGATATAGATTTGTCTCAATATCAAATCTCTAACTCATGGAAATTAAAAAATGATGGGGATTGGCAACAAAAAGTGTTGGATTGGCAGGAAGTTAGACACTTGAGTGTGATCTCTGCTTTCTAATCATGGAATATTTTGCCCAAAATCCTGGGTCTGCCTAGAACTCCCCATGATCTCTCCTCCATCTCTTGGACTACAACGGTGTGTTGGTGGCTGTGCCACAGTCATCCAGACAGAGGGGTCTATAGCTCTTAAAGTATCAGTGCCCCGTGTGTTTGCCTTCACACAATATTAACCTGGACTTGGCAACCACCCAAATTATTCTGCCCGTTTTCCTTTATT